>JABUQX010095718.1:0-15054 GCA_015478945.1 Trachelipus rathkii
GTTATTTCTCTATCTCTGGATCTTTCTTGGAAGTTCTTGTGCTCCACTCCGAGTTGATCAATTTCACCCCACTTGTTTTGCGGGGATTCTGTGAAATGAAAAATTGCGGATAATTTTTTCTGTTTGGAAAAGAGAAGTGAATAATTTTAGGGCATATGTAGCTCTCGGTAGAGGCACATTCGTTTTACTTAGAATTTCCTTGCTATATGCAGTTAGTGTTTGGATTTCTTCTCCCACTGACCAAATTTTCCAAGCAATAATCAAAAAAGTTTGGGAAAAGTTTTTTAACAAATTTTCTTTTGAAGTAATAAAACAAAAAGGTTAATTACTCTAAGCTATCGAGAAAAAGGTCAAGTACTCGTCGCCCAACTATACAATGACCCTCGAAAAATTTATGTTGATCCGGATAAGTCGGAAGAAAAAAAAATCCTAATATTCTATTTCTAATTTTTCAACGAAAAAATGTTTCTTGAAAAAAAGTGATCAATATGCAGATAACTTTTTTTTTCTATCTATGTCCGAATTCAAGACATCAAAAATGTATTCAGGGCTTGTATAGGTATGGAGGCGGAAGGAACGGAAAAAAAATAGACCTTTATCTTATTATACTTAGATACAGTTTTTTTGTAATTAACTCAAAAAGAAATTTGTTAATAAAAAATTTTCCCAAAAGTTTTATTTTTGAAAATTTCGTGTCCAAATGGAAATGATATAGCAAAATCTAATGCATTATACGTATGAGAATTAATCTAAGTAAAGAAAATGTGCCTCTCTCAAACGACTGCACCATATGCCTGAACATTCTCAGTCCCACAGTACACCGATAGGCTTGGCCGGCAGCTCGCCTCACAAACAGATAACAAAATTAATCGCACATTTTTATCATTTCAAAATCCAAAAAAAGTGGTTTGAGCACTTGGACAAACCTGCAGCCACAAAATCTCAAAAAATCGGACAAAAATAATCAGTGCATTTTAGGTAATGGACCCATCTATGCATATTTCAAGTTTGAAAGTAATTTGAAAAAATATTCTGGGAGGAATATCGACAAATGTCAAAAAAACATGGGGGTTCAAAAATTGGAAAATTATGAAATATTAATGGCTACAGACACACGAAAAACACCCGAAACGGTTTAGAGGCCAAAAAAGCTACCCAATTTGGTGTTTTAGTATAGGGTCATGATAATACGGCTGATTAATTCCGAATTCTGATGTCCATTTTCCAAGGTGGGGGCTAAAAGTGGGTGTCCCAAAATTATCTAAAATAATTTTGATGATGTATTTGTAATCAAATAATGAAATAGGATAAAGAGTAAGAGTTAGACAGAATAAACAGCATAATGAAGTTAATACGAGGATAGATAATGGTGATGAAGAAGGGATGACACTGAACGATGCGGATGTGGCAAGATTGAGATGGTGAGTAGAGGCTAAGCACATTGGAGAGGATGGAGCAGGAGAGAATCGCCGAAAAGAAGATGGGAATGGAACACCAGAAGGGCAGGACGACCAGGGGAAGAACCGACAGAACGAGATGGGCGGAATCATAATGGAGGACTGCTCTTGGAAGCAATGTGCAGCCTACCATATGGAGCGCTGAGAGAAGAGGAATAGTGCAGGCGAGGGATATCAGGAGAAAAGATGCTTTTTAGGCTGATTGCATGAAGCATCCTAGCTTGGAAGAGGAGAAAGAAAGAAGAATGATATGATAAAGTTATAAATAATACGATATTTACCTATATATGAACTAATAGATAGAGTGATATAAGAACCTCCTTATAAAAAAATTAATTACTAGTTTATAATATATATAGTATATACTATATATATTATAGAGAATAATATATAGCGTAGTATATATATATGGCAACAACAGCCACTTCAACTAAGAAATCTTCACCAATCTACAAATTGTTTCCTCTATTTCTGATCGTTGATGAAACAGCGATGATATCTCTTATTGCTTCTGAGATTAACTATTAGTTTACTTATTTTAAAAATTATACATTAAGAGACTTAATGCCAGTCAAACCAGATTTGATAACGTTAAGATTAATTTAGGGAAGTGGTTCTACGGATTATATATATACTGTGTAATATATAGATAATATATATTATATATACTAGTAGTATATTATGGTATATTTAAATCATATAATATATAATATATATATAGTTAATATATTACATATAGTTCTAAGGTAATTAAAAAAAAATGATGATAAATACTATATATATATAGTATAATATATATAGCTGACCAACTACTACATTACTTAGCTTTACATGATCTTACCATAACTAATTCATTTCTACTCTTGATGGATTAGTCCTTCTAATAATAGAAATACCATCTGACTGGACTCCTTCATTTTTCCTCTTGGGTCTTGATTTCATAATGCGAAGAGCAGAAAAAGCAGTTTCCCACAGCTAGACTTGCGTTGGAGGTCAGAGGCAGTAAAGCCAATTTCAACCATTCCAAGACAAGGTTTGGAGCCTCTGCTAGTAAATACACAGTCTGACTGGACTTCTTTCAGTGCAGGCAAAGTAAATTTTTATTTCTAAAGTTACGGAATATTGTGTCAATGGATATAGCGAAGTGTCTTAGACCTTTTTCCTTGAGCAATCGATACGCTTTCGACTAGCTCTTCAAATTATCTAGCATAGCTTTTCAATACTACAATCTTCTGAAACTTATCTTGAAGAATGACTTGAGAAGGTAGTAAGAGGAAGATAGTTGTAGTTTCATCACTTAGAATATGTTTAGATGTATCCTTTTCTTCTTGAACTGGCTGCAACGTTGTACGTCAACGGGTACGGTACCAGTTAACTTGAGCATTTTTGTTGTTGTTCTCAGTAATGCTTCGGCTCTTAGAATAGATCAAAATAAAACTCATTCGGAATAAATAATTTGCAGGGTCGTTTGCTTATCAGTCTAGAAGCGTTGCCCAAAAATATATAGATGGTATATAATACGTGTCAGAGGTACTACACACCACGCAGTCAAAAATGAAAATTTGCTAATATTAAATAGTAGAGACTGTTTAAAAATCTTCTCACGAAGTTTGCAATTAGCATTTCGGATGATGTGGAAACGCCAAAAGTCAATAAACTTGCATGATGAAAGTGGTTGAAGTCATTCACAGAGTCACAATTTTATCAACTTTGCTCCAGTCTTTAAATATTCTCCGACTACCCAAACTCCTATCGTGAAAAGTTACCGAGCTCAGACTTATATTACCGATCTCGCAGACTCCGACCTCTTGAAGATACAAACCCCCGACTCCGACTCCGATATCCGACCCGGACTCCACCCTCTTCAAAATTACCCGACTCCGATCCGCCACTATCCGACTAGCACCCTCTTCAAAACTATAACCAGACTCCCGACTGCGCGCCTTCCGACTTGTCCGACATTCCACTTATACCGCAACCCCTGTTTACAACTAGTTGAGATTGCGCAGACTAAAGACATAAACTATTCTATACTCTAACACCATTTTTCACATTACATGAAAGAAAATCCGGCGTTTCACCGAGTGGCGTATTTCCGAGGCGCCTGCTCACTTCTATATGATCGAATTTGAAAAAAGGTCTCTCCATTGATCTTAAAAAAGTTTCAAAATTGGAGCTTCGAGTATATTCGACGCCATTTTAACGTAATGGTCAGAAGATGCTAACTGATTCATACAACTGAGATACTACGGTATTAAAATTGCAAGTGGCGATAATGCATTGAAAGCCTAAATTTACACTGTGCTGTACTGAACTCTTCACGTTTTATAGTCTTGTAATTTAACGCCGAGCAGGAGTTTCCCGAACTTAGCTACGAATCAATGCGCTAATAACAGCTTTGTTTCACATTAATTTGGTCCGCACCACCAAACAACATATAAATGGCGAACCAAGTTCTTTTCAAAAAATTAAAAATTGAACAAAGAATCCCCCTTCGGTGGCAAGTACCTTAACCTGACAGTACACGATCGTGCAAGATCCAATTGACGTAGAGCCTTGCTAGCTCTAGCAGTGCCTCCAAATTCCTCACACCCGACTCTTCTGAGAGAAAATACAATATGCATACGGCCTTGCAACTAATTAAATAAATTGAGCTTATTTTACAGTAAGTAGAATAATAATATATCTATAATATATATATATATATATATAGTATATATATTATATAATATAGTATATATATATATATATATATATGTAACTAATAATATATATAGTAATAAATAGTATACTAGTATACTATACTATATAATTTATATTAACTATACTATATATATATAGTCTTTCCCTATTGTTATTACTTTTTTATTTTAATTATAATAATTTATTTGTTTATAAATTTATAACTTAAATATAAACAATATAAATCAATTTTACTTTAAATCAAAAAGTAATAAAAAATAATGAATACTAAATATATATATATATAAATTAATATATATATATGATATAGATATATAGTATATATATATATATATATAATTTATAAGATAGATAGTTGTATGTGCGTAGTTCTATGACGATATTATGCTGTATATATGACGACTGACTATCATTATATAGCGACAGTTAGTAGGTAGCGTAACTACTAGTATATAAAAGTATATACTAGTATATAGTATACTAATGTTAGTGTTTATGATTATATGGTTATAGTGTCGTATAGGATAGAGTATAATTATATATTGATGTATATATATATATGTGTATCTATTAGTTAACTGACGTAGGTATACTATGTATATAATAATCATAATGGATACTAGGGGAGGAGGTATGACGGAAGATAGGAGGGTAAAGTTATATATTTATATTGGCGTCTTTATAATACTACGTAGGTGTATATAATGTGGTAGTCGGATGTGTATGTATATACATGAGTATATATATGTAATATATTAAAAATGTGAGATATAAATAAATCAATATCATGTAGTTGATTTATAATATATGATGTATTACTGAGGATATAGTCTTTAGTACTATATGATGGTATTAAATAATGAGTCTATGTGATTCAGTTGCTAGTTAACAGTTAATATGAGTATGTCGTGAAATCGATATTCCTGATAATGTAGGTAGTAGTGGTCAGTTTTTCGTTAAAGAGCTATCTTTGATGTAGATGACTTATTGGATTTTGAGTTATTATATGAGGTGCTAGTAGCATATGTTGTGGACCCGATTTGTGTTGAGTAGCTGATTGATAATAGTGGATCGTAGAGTCTAGGTATCTATATAATCTGGCGGCGATATCAGGTGAAATATCTATTGCTCTAACATTTGCATCAGCCCATTTTAGAAGGAAGGGTTGCCGCGCTACCCAGATTGGCTTTTGTTGGACCTATATGGGATGGAATGCAGGATATCGCTGTTCTGGGCAGTAGCGTCTGGGTATGACACGCGAGTTTGTCGCACGGGAGCACCTTTATCACTTTGTCAGTGACAGATAGACTGCTGTTCCCATCCACTCAGACAAGGGAGAAAACTCCTAGCCTGAGAAGTGTTGTTAACTCGAGGACTAGCGTCCCGACAACACCATTGCCCCGAGAAAATACGTGCTTCTAGAGTGCTTCTAGTGCGTTAAGAGTTTCGGCGCCCAGAGGAGCAGAAGAATGCTGGACCAACTGACAGGCGAAAGCCCTTCCTGGGGACGTTGTTAGAGCGATATTATCATATATTATATTTATTTACATTTACTTTTCTTAACTATATATAATATATTATACTATTATATTATATATATTATCTTCATATTTATATATATACTTATACTTATACATAATCATAATACTATATTATAATATATACGTATATATATAAGTATATAGTATATTATATTATATATCATGTATATAAGTAATATATAATATATCATATATATATATAAAATATATATTATAAATATTAATAATGAATATTATAATAATTAATCGAATCCTGGTAGTAACTATCATAAATAATAATAATATAATAATAATAATAATAATCATATATGTAATAATAATAATCAAATAAGAATAATAAATAATAATAATAATAATAATAATAATAATAAATATACGAACAAACAGAAATAATTCATATATTTACAAATAACAAAGGACAATATACATTTATTTCCATTTTTAATTTATTTTTGGAAACAATTTTAGATATTATTAAAATTGCATTTTTAATGGTGTGGTGCTGCTTATATAATAAGAAATGTAGTAAATAAATCTTTCTATTGATTTTTTATGGTTAAGTTTATTTACAAAAGTGTTTTGAAGTTGATTAAAATAGTGTTTGAACTTTTCATTTTATTCTATTGTGTGCATTGAGTAACATTTGTGAAGGAAATTGCGTAGTGTATTAAATAAATTTCATAAATAAATAAATAAATAAATAAATAAATAAATGATAGATTTTGTTATTTGCTTGAGGCAAGTGTGTGCGTGTGAAGACAGTTATTATTAATGACGTAATTTCAATTTATTAGTTGAGTGACTTTTTCGATGTTAATTAATAGTCTACCTGAAACCGTCAAAATTTGTAAGTATTATTATTATAATTAATTTGAACATTTTATAATCTCAAAATTCCAAAATAAAAGTGCGAAAATATTAAGTAGTTATCAAAAGGCTCTTCTTTCTTGAAGCTTGATTCTTTCTAAGCTTAACTTTTTCATGATTTCCTGAATCCAAGTTTCTTTTGAGAGAGTGCTTTATTTTTCATTAAATTGCTTTTTCTTTCTTCTTATTTGGGATGTTTCCCATCTGTTTTCTTTCTGTTTCTTCTGTTTTTAACACTTCTTTACCCAAGGACATCAGAATCAATAGAGTTATGATAAGATTTACTAAGTTTACACAGATTTATTATGTGTACGGTATACTTAACAAAACTTATAACCTGAACTAGTAAGGTCTTAAACCAAGACCTAGTGTATATGGATCATCTATGCTATAGAGCTAAACCTAACCTAGATGGATCTAGATTGCCATAAAAGTAGACCTAACCTAGATGGTTTTACTATATATATATATATATATATATATATATATATATATATATATATATATATATATATATATATATATATATATATATATATATATATATATATAGATATAGACGATGTATCATATATATATATATATATATAATATATATATATATATATATATATATATATATATATATAACTATATATATATATTTCTTTTACAATTTATATATATATATTATATATATATATATATATAAATATATATATAATTTCATAGCCTTATTATATAATTTCATTTCATTAGCAGGTTAAAATTTTCAAAGCATTGTTTTTATTTTTATTGAAACTATAGATATAAGTAAGGTGTATGAAAATCCATAAAAAAAAAATTCAAATAAATTGCTGCTACCATTTTTGTACATTAATTTATATATTCATATTAATGAGACTAGATGGGACTCCACTAATACTAAATTCTATTGTGTTTAATGACATTCTGAAGTTGTCTATTCCTAACCCCATATGTAATAAAGATTTTTACAGTTCTTTCTGAGAAGAAAATGATAATTATACAAGGCTTTCAGAATATTTTAAAGCAAACTAAGTATAAATGTAACTTGTATCAGCTGTTCTCAATATATAATTATCATGCAGGCTTTGGGCAGATAAACCAGGCTTCACTTCAGGTTTGTTCATATATATATATATATATATATATATATATATATATATATATATATATATATAATATATATATATATATATATATATATATATATTATATATTATAATATATATATATATATATATATATATATATATAATTTGAGTGAGAACCCAGCAACATGGATTTTTATAATACTAAAAGTATGTTATTGCGAATGTTAAAATCAAAATAGTGTCTGAAATGTATATAACATTTTATTCACATGAAGATTTACCCTATTGCATTGCAATAGATCACAATCAGTAGGCTGCTAACAAAAAAGTCATTGTTACTAAGAATCTTAGTAAGTTGCGATACTTGTAAAAGCAAGGTAATTTTCACATTTGATATATATACTATATATATATATAAGGTATTTAAGCTACTTTTCCCATACTTAAAAAAGTTTTCCTGTAAATGGTATAAAAATATATTAAATTATTATTATTATTATTATTATTATTATTATTATTATTATTATTATTATTATTATTATTATTATTATTATTACACTCGCTACCCGCTACAGCTATCGCTAGGTTCGATCCAATATAGTATGGAACTTTGTTCGTCGGCCCGCGGTGACTATGCTCCCTTCCAAAACCAACCTTTGACAGAAAACCCTGTTCCCACTCTCCCGTCCTCCCGGCTATGTCCCTTGCAGGAGTGAAGCAACTTCGTGGATTTTTCCTCCCGCCTGACTCCCCTGAATCTGACGTGGATTTTTCTCTGCTCCGACCCCCTCCGACCGCGCCTTTTTCCCTGGCAAGGGCAACCTCCTGGGGACGCTTCCAACAGATGTAAACGCCCGGGCCGGGGCACTGACTCAGTATAACGCCCTGGCCTCTCTCCCTTCGTGGGCTTCCCCGTGCTCCGGCGCGGCCGACCGTGCCTGTCTCCCTGGCAAGGGCAACCGCTTCTTTCTTTTTAAAACTTCCCGCAGCTTCACAACCGTGGCCGAGTTTGCTAACACAGTATAGCCGCCTGGTTTCCACTTCCTTATTGACAATACCGTCGCTCAGCCAACAATCCCCTTAACGAACCTCTATACTACCGGGAACAATAAGAAAACCAAGACGCTTTTTTTATATTATAATTTATGAACCTGTGCCGTGGCCACCCGGCCTGACCCCTCTCGACTATTACCTGTGGGGTTACCAAAAATCTGTGGTTTATGCAGGCTACACTACCCCAGTAACCTCGGTGGACGATCTGAAACATGTATTCGAAACGCATTTTCGGGAATTACGGCCGATATCCATCGGTTTGGCAACGACAGAACATTGGATGAAGAGGGCAAGCGCATGTATCTGTGCAGATGGTGGGCACTTTGAGCAGCATTTTTAAAAGTGTACGTCCGCAGACATTGATGGCCTGCGACATACCTTCTGACTCAAAACTGTAATAAAACTATCTTGCTAACCTGTGTTTGTTTTACCTATGTCTGTTGTGTACACCATTAAAGATTCAATGTTTTGAATGTGGATAGCGTGTACAGTATAAACTGTAGGTAAAAGTGTGTTAAATAATTAATGTATAATTTCACACGTACATTTCAAATCTGAAATAAAAAATATCCCATTCCATTCAAAAAATAGTTCCGCGCATTTGGACTACTGCGCATGCACAAAAATAAACTGTAACTGTCCTACCTCGTAGAGCTACTTAAAGGAAGGACACAGGTTTTATTTCAAAAATTTTGTCGCATATGGAATACACAGCTGCTACATATTTGCTGAGACACCCTGTATATATATAGTATATATATATATATATATATATTATATATATATATATATATATATATATATATATATATATATATATATATATTATATATATATATATATATATATATATATATATATATATATATATTTCTTACGCAAGTGTTTTGTAATCAACTTTCCTTTCATACAGGTACTTGCGTTGATTGGGTTTATACCCCGTGTGCACTAAGAAATAGACAAATCAAAACTTCCCGAAGATTGCTTTACTAGACAGGATGATGGACTCATCAGTGGTTACAAACTCCATCTACTATTGGTCACTTGGAAATGAAGAAGAGGCTTGAATGAGACGATGCACATATAAGAATAATCTTTAATAGTATATCTTATATATTTATATATTTATATATATATATATCCTTGTGAAATAATAATGTAGAATATAGAAGTCACATTCCTTAATAAAATAGTTCAGTAAATAATATCTTTATCCTTATCAACAGAAATGCGTAGCAGAGATTGTCAACTTTATTTACAAGAATAAATCTTCTTAAATATAATACAAATATCTTTGAGCATTTAACTAGGAAATCGAGTCTGTAATAAATCTTTGAGAGAGCGTGGTTTCGTGGAACATTAAATACACTTGTGAGAGAGAGAGATAAACAACTTGATATATTAAAATAATCTTGAACATAGATATGCGATGCTGCACAAAATAGTCTTTGCATAAACATTTATATCTTGTAGAGTATAACAGTGAAATATCTTCTTGTAGAATATATATCATACAATGTGATATGGAATAAATAAACTTACTGTATTCTGCGACAGTAGAATGAGTAAACAATGATGCGGTCTCTTCAACGACCAAAGGAGAATAGTAGCTTATCTTAAGCATAGATTCAATACGAATAATAAATAGGAATGGCTTCACTTTTATAATAAATTATTTCACTTGAAAATATAATATCACGTGAGTTGTCTTAAAACATTGGATCAACTCTTAGAAAGCTAAAAACACGAATAGCACTTTCTGCGTAGCAGCAGTTTCTGTACACGTCTCTCTCACACGAAAACCAACGTCAGACTCTCTCTACTAATACTGTACATTATACTATATACTATAATAATATTCAGGGCTTAACAACAGGTGGCGCAGTTGCCCTTCAACCTAATTACTATTATACAAACTTTGAAATAGAATTCTAATGCATTGTTTTTTTCTCTTTATCTATATGCGTGGATTATATAATGTATATAATTCTAGCCGTATAGAATACCCTCCCCTCCGAGGAAGGAATTTTATAATATAAAATTTCTAGGATGTACTGTACAATGATTTTAAATAAAAACAAAGCGTTTGAATTCGATTTTAACTAACTTTCCTACAACATATGATATACAATGTCATAGAACAGATTACCATTCTTCCAAAATCTCCAATTTCATTTTCTCATGATCAGGTAAGCGTTTCAGGGAGTTATAAAACATTAATAAAAAAAAATAAATAACATTCTAATCTAACCATATATCATCTGCAACTTCATTGAAACATCTACCATGAAATTGCAGCCATTTAATGAAAGAATGGACACGAAAAGTAACCTGAAAAACACTAATCAGAAAATGACAAATCATTACGTTTGGAAGAACAGGAAGGAAGATTACGAAATTCATCAGATACAGGAGTACTATGAATAGGAGGTGCCCTATTAGAAGAACGAAGAAACCGAGGACTCTGGTCCCGAATTCCCTTAAATAGCGGATATGGTTTGTAACTACTATCAGAAGTATCAGTTTCTGACTTCGATATATCTGAACTACGAAAAGATGAACTTCCACTATTATTATTAAAACCCGAAAATGAAGATTGGAAAGTACTATCAGAACGAGAAGTATTTCCTTCAGAGCGATTATGACTAACCTGATTCGGACTATTTACATCATTTTGAATACGAATAGGATCCTGAAAAGAAGAATTCGAATATTGAAGATTGTTTCTTTCATGAATTTGACTTGGAATCTTACTTGCACTTCTTGCATATTGATGAGGAAATGTGACATTTTCATCTTCGTCATCTTGAGATAAACTTTCCGTTTCATCATCTACCTCATTATTGAAATGAACTTTCTTGCTTTGATCAGATTTAGAAGCAGAATTTTCCTTGTTTTGAGGAAAATTTGGATCAAGAATAGGTTCAGCAACAATTTTGAAATTATCGCTATGAACAGCGATCTCTCGTCCACTTTGCAAGCATTGTAATATAAATCTGTTTCTTCCCAGAATTCCGACAACCCTGTACGGTCCGACCCAACGTTTGTGTAATTTCTTAGGTAGTCCAGAAGGTTTTATATCTAATATGTACACACGACTACCCACGAGAATATCCCTATCCAGAGCTTTACTACGTTGTCTGGTTATGAATTTGTTCGTTTCATTCTCTAAATTTTCCTTCGCTATCTCACGAATCAAATTTGTGCGTATTGCTAAGTCTTTTAACTCTTCATGACTTGGTTGGAAATCTTTATTTATACTAGAGAAAGGTGTGATGTAGTTATCTACATCGTAAGGTAAGCGTTTATTGTACGAATAAAGAACAAAATGTGGACTTTCCCCTAACGTCTCATTGTAGGTGCTGTTCAAACACAATTGAACGAATGGAAGGTAGGATGTCCAATCATTACCATGATCCCTGACATAACGACGCAAGTAATCTTTTTACTTTTAAATCACAACGTTCCACGTTGTTTTCTTGAACAGGAGGAAGGATAGAAATTTCAACTTTTGGAATTTTCCAAAGCTTACATAGCTGTTTGAAAAATGAAGGAACAAAATCACCTGCATCTTTCGCAAAAAGAACTGAAGGAGTGTTATGTCGAACGATAACTCTATGAAGTAAAGCGTTTGCTATATGAACACCATTTAACGAAGGTATGGGACACAATTCAACATACCTTGTGAGTGAATCCTTGAAAACCAGAATATATTTAGAACCCGTTTTAGAACAAGGAGGAAGTGGTCCAATGATATCAGTGTGTACTCTACTGAACGGCTGATATGCAATTGGGTACTTGTAAATAGATGCACGCTTAGGAATGTTCCCCTTAACACGTAAACAAGAAGGACATTCTTTACAAAATTGCTGAACAAGCTTCGATAACTTCGGAAACGTATAACGTTCTCTGATTCTTTTCTCTGTGCGTAAAGCGCCCATGTGGCCAGAACCAAGCGTACAGTGATTGAGATTTAAAACAGTATAAACCAAAGAATTTGGAACTTCAATGAGATATTGCATCTCCTTCGTAACGTAATATAATATATTTTTAATATATGCATGTGGATAACAGAACGTGTTACCTTTTTCTTTGATAAACTTTATAATAGGAGCTAATCTTTCACATTTTTCTTGTTCGGTTTTAATCACCTCGAACGTAAGATTATAAAGCTTTTTATCTGCGAATGAAGAATCAATATTTGACACCGAAGATATAGGAGAAATAGAAGGTGGTGGACATCTTGAAAGAATGTCTGGAACAATATTCTTTTTACCTTCAATAAACAATATTTCAGGGTTAAATGCGTTAACCCTTACAGCCCATCTGGCCAATTTATGTGTCAGATCTTTACTTTTGAAAATTTGCACAAGAGGTTTGTGATCTGTATAGATCTTTATTGGATACCCATAAACTATATTTCTGAATTTAGACAACGACCACGTTATCGCCAAGGCTTCTCGATCAATCGAGCTATAGTTTCTCTCGGCCTTGCTCAACATTCTTGAAGCGAATGATATTGGTCTGTCGTTACCATTTGAATCTCTCTGTGCGAGAACTGCCCCGAGACCTATTCCACTGGCGTCTGTACATAAAATAAATTCTTTATTGAAGTCCGGAAATTGCAATAAAGGTTCTACGATTAACCTTTGCTTGAGAATATCAAAAGCTTTTTGTTGCTCTTCTTGCCAGACGAATGTTACACCCTTTTTGAAAAGAGCTGTGATCGGCTGTGCAACAACAGAAAAATGAGGAATAAAATTGCGATAGAAAGATGTGAAACCAATGAAAGAACGTGCTGAGCTAATATCAGTAGGTACTGGAAATGATTTGAGTACTTCTAACTTACTAGGATCTGCGGACAGACCTTCACTACAAATAAGAAACCCTAAATAGACTAATGACCTTTTGAAAAAGTTCGCTTTTTCTAACTTGATTTTAAGCTTCGCTTGCTTTAAAGCATCAAACACTAACCTTAAACTACGATAGTGTGAATCTATGTCTTTAGAATAAACAATGATGTCATCAAGATAGATGAGCGCGTGAATACCTAACAGGTGAGAAAGAGCTGCTTCCATTAATTTGCAGAAGACCTGTGAAGAATTTCTAACTCCATTTGGAAGTAATTTATAATGATAATGTCCTCTATGTGTAGAGAATGCAAGGTATGGGCGACTATCTTTGTCGACTTCAACGCCATACGGATTTGAATTAAGATTCAGACTTGAATAAACTTTGGAATCACTTAACTTAGAAATCGTATTTTGCACATCCGGCAATGCAGTTGGTACAGGAACAACATATTTATTCAATCTTCTAAAATCTAAAATAACTTCCGGTTTTAGACTCCCTTTGACTGGAAGAACTAAGAGTGGATGCGAGTGCGGTGAATCAGAGGATTCTATATATCCATCCCACATGCATTTGTTCACCCAGCTATCAATATCTGACTGAAATTTGTGCGGAAGAAGGTAGTTTGGTGTGTAGATATACTTCGGACAATCGGACGTTAATTCTAATTTAAACTTACCCAAAGGACATACGTCGACACGATCGTTACTAAGAGCAACTACTTCTCTGTTTTCTATTAAGAAATCAAGGATGGTTTCTAACTGTGACGCATCCTGTAACACCACTAAATCCGCTTCTTTCTTCGACTTTGAAAGCAGAATTTCCCTATACACATCGCGTAATTCAGAATTAGAAAGACCCTCGGATGTATCTATCCGGTTTATGTTTGAATAAGAACTACGAAAACCCAAAGAATTTGCTTTAGAAACCCTTGTATTTTTATCCATAGTGACTGGAGCTGAACTTAAATTAACACATTTGACTAAAATTGTGCCATCTTTTACACCACTTAACACATTGGCAAAAATGACATTTGAAACAATATTTTTCTCAGAAACGAGGTAAACTTCTTCAGGGGGTAAGGTTCCCGCCTTTGAACGAACATCAACGGACAATATCGTCGTTGAATAAGCATTAAATTGAACAGTACTCGGCAAAAACAAATCGTAACTTTCATCATCGAAAATTGAAAGTTCATGAATATAAGACTCGTGCTCGAAATTAATAGATTGCGTTTTGCAAAAAGAAACAGTATTATCGACTTTAAAATCGTCGTTAAGAACATTTTTATCATGTGATAATGGATTAAAAACAGAATTTTTATCATCAAGGAGCGGACTCCACGCAGTTAAAGGAATACTACTTGTGCCCCTTTCGTCATTCATAATTAACATTTCATTCTTTAAATCAAAAGAAATGGGCAACGAAGCGAGTACATCAGTGCCTAACAACATATTCCCACTGAAAGTACACTGGTTGTTGACAATA
>JABUQX010095719.1:0-10000 GCA_015478945.1 Trachelipus rathkii
GAAGAGAAGAGAATGAAATCAACGCTAATAATATATAGATCAACTATAACCTGACTTATCTTCAACTTTTAGTAGTCGTATCTCTATATTAGCCTTCAAAATTACACAGGAACGAGGATTGGAACGATTTGTTCGATCAGATATATGCAGACAATGAAGAAAGATGAAGTGGTAAATGATGTAATCGCCACTCCTCAATTTTTCTCTTTGCGCTATACAAAAAGCACAGAGTTGACATTCACGAGATGAGGGGTAGGGAGGCCGAACCATACATTGTCACTTATTAAATACCGTAATGTTTATAACTTATCATATTATTTATGGTTACAAGTCGTTGTAGTAATATTACTATTATGAGATCAATTACAACACCAGGCAAATATGAAAAGCATGTATTCGGACTTCGAGGAATCATACTCTACTTTTGGTACACCCAATCGGATTTAACAGTACGTCGTGGCATTTACTTCTCTCACTACTGGATCCACACCCGCAAATAATAGATGTAAATTTCGCCAACATAGAACAGGCTATTGTCCAATCCCACACACTACTACATCACTACATGAACGATTGCACTATCTTGTCCTTATTGTTCACGAAACTAATTCTTAAGCCAATGTACACACATGACACTTCACTGCACACCAATACCTTTTCTATACCAACCAACTTACAACATCTCCTTATGTATTCCTCTACCTCTTAGACTCCGCACTCTTTTAGCTCTCCATCGTCTACTCTGTACAATCGCTCTGCCCTTTCAAAACCTTCAGCCACTCCTCGCTGAATTTTTATTTATGGTATCTCCTAATAACTCTCTATGACAAATCATTCTTCTTTATTCATAATATTCAGCATCATTCATTTCACCATTCTCAACGCAGTTTTTATCAAAAGGTAGGGTGAGCGCAAAAACAACACTCAATCATGTACATAAATACTATAATTATATGTGTTTCTAAAGTATTAAGATTGAAACATATTCTCTGCTTCTTCGTTAGTAATATCAACGAAACATATGCTGAGGATATATATTGCTAACATCAAGAAGCCAGAAAAGAAATTGACTCCATATATCTGATATATATATATATATATTATATATATATATATATATTAATAATATATATATATATATATATATATAATATATATATATATATATATATATATGTTAACACTACTACCTTATATATATATATATATATAGGTATATATATATATATATATATATATATATAATATATATATATATATATATATATATATATATATATATATATATATATATATATATATATATAATATATATATATAATAATATATATACATGTACTACCTATATATATATATATATATTATATATATATATATATATATATATATTAATATATATATATATATATATATATATATATAATATATATATATATATATATATATATATATGTATATATATATATATATATAATATATACATACTAGTTATATATATATATATATATTATATCATATATATATATATATATTATATTATATATATAATATATGAATATATATATATTTAAAATTAAATAAATAATATGATATATATATATATATATATATATACTAGTTATATACTATATTATATATATATATATATATATATATATATATATATATATATATATATATATATACTTTTCAAAATAGACATATATACATAAAAAAATATAAAATATATGATACTTATATATATATATATATATATATATATATATATATATATATATATATATATATATATATATATATATATATATATATATTATTTTTATATATAGAGAATATATAATATGACGATAGCCTTGCCGTAAGAGACAGCATTGCATCACCAAATCGAAAAGTGCTATAATTTACCACTGAGTTGGTAAAATTTATAAATAAAGTTATTTACAGCACTAACTGTATCATTTTGATGAAAAATTAACTAAAATAATCCAAGTTTTAAAAAAAAAACAAAAAAAAAAAAACATAAACAATACGTAGCCTATTCCGCATGAGTTTTTTTTACATCATAGATATACTAGGCTCTAGTATGCAAGATAAAAGTTATTTCACTTTTTTTTTTTTTAACAATCATAATTTTATCATTAAACAATATGATGACTTTTTTTAACATGTCAAGAAGACAATTTATCTATTTTTAAATTTTTTTTCAAAATTGCAAGTGCAAGGGTTGCAACATTTTCGCAGAATTTCAAAAAGCATCCACTTCGCACAGCTAATAAAACTAGACTGTAATATATTTCAAACTATTTTCGATTTGGCTAACAAAATTGAAGTTCTGTGAATTAGAAAATGCCAAATAAACCTTAAAAACTCGTATTATAAGGGTCAAAATCGACTGAAATAGTTATGAGATAAAACTGCATCAGTAGGTATCAAAGGGTTAAAAATCATTTTTTATTTTTTATATAATACCAAATTTTAAAAATTAATTTATAATAAATTCCGTCCCCAACAATATTAACTTTACATATTTTTGGTAATGTAACTAGAAGAATGCAACTCTGCCACATAAAATAAATTTGTTTAATATGCATAATATATATATATAATATATATATATATATATATATATTATATAATATATATATTATATAATATATATTATATATATATATAATTATATATATATATTATTATATATATATATATATATATATATATACTATTCGTATATATGGTACCTTTCCTTCCCTCTCACCTCCCCATCATGGGAGAGGCCACACTGCATTCAGGTACCCAGCTGATGCCACCAGTCTCCTCCAGAGATCCTCCAGGGATGATATGTTCCATGTTGTTCTATGTTGAGAGTTAGTTAAACAGGAGAGAAAGAAGACGAACATATCTCCTCCAGACCTGTTACAGTTTTGATGGATGTTTGTGGTGGCTTTGGTTAAAGTTGAATCTGTGTTTGCAGTATTGTAATTTAGGGTGGTGGCAGCGTCTTAGCTTTGCCATCTGACTGGTTCTTGGTAGCAAGTTGAATTCTGGTGCTATTTCTGATGGGGGTTTGTTTAAGTGGTTTTCTGTTAGTGTTGTGTGGATTTGTTTGGTGGAGGTGGAATTTTGTTCAGAATTCGTTTGTAATATAGAGCTGGTGAAGAAGGAGGTTGTTTGAGTATGTGATGGGTGAGGTTAGAGAGTGCAATGTGGTGTGAGTTTTGGGGTGTTTGGGTTTTGGAATAGAATTGTGTGCCTATCATGTCCAGGTGTGTGTCTATGGGTAGAATTATGGTTTCTTCGTATAGTTGTTGTAGTGTTGTTGATGTGCATCCTCTTATGATTCTTAGAGCTTTGTTTTGTGTCATTTGGAGTTTCTTCATGTTATTTTTAGTCAGTAGAGGGTGCCAAGTTAAAGAAGTGTAGTTTACAGTTGGGAGAATATATTGTTTGAATATGGTGGTGGATGCTGGTTTGTTTGTGAAGTCTGTGCCAGCGATGGTTTTAAATATGTTGTTTCTTGTTTGCAGATGAAATTATGTTGTCTGTGTGTTTAGTGAAGGTGAGGTGTGTCAAGTGTTACTCTGAGTATTTTGGGAGTTTTCTTAAAGGGTATAGCAATGTTGTTTAGGTAGACTTGGGAGGTGTGGAGGTGTGGACGTGCGGTGCCAAGTTGGCTGTCAGTGGTGATTAGTGTAATTGAAGATTTGTTTGATGAGGCAGACATTCTGTATTCTGTTACCCATGTTTGAAGTTGGTTGAGGTATTGTTGTGTCAGGTTTGTGACCATGTTCAGGTTCTGGTGTGTAGTGGCTATGGTGATGTCATCTGCATAGGTTGTTATGATTGTCTGACCCGCTTGTGGTTGTGGTAGATAGGCTGCAAATAAGTTGAACATGTGGGGGATAGTACTGCGCCTTGGGGTAGTCTGTTGTTAATGTTTACTGTTCAGGATTTTGTATTGTTTGTTTGTATTTGTGCTGTTCATCCTGATAGAAAGTTGGAAATCCATTTCTTTAGGTTAGTGGGGATGTTAGATTTTGTTATTTTGTTCATCAAGTTATGTTTGGGTACTGTATTGAATGCTTTGTTGATGTCAATTTCTATGATTATTACTTTATGAGTTCGTTTTGAGTTTAGGCCATTGATTGTGGGTTGTATGATGTTTATGAGTGTGGTTGTAGTCGAGTGGTTTTGTTTTAAACCATGTTGGAATTTGTTTGATGATGTGTGGAGTTATTTTGTTTAGTATGGTTTTTCTAGTAGTTTGCATAGTGTTGATAACAAAGAGATGAGGCGATATGATGAAGGGTCAGAGGGGTCTTTTCCTGGTTTTAGTTTGGGTATAATGATAGCTTTTTTCCAGATAGGGGGAATGAAGTTTAGGCTGATGGAGCGGTTATGTATATGTGCTAATTGAGTTAAAACTGTATTCCCTAGGTGTTTGAGGTGTTTGTTTGAGATGTTGTCTGGGCCAGTTGCAGGCGAGTTTTTAAGTGTCTTTGTTATGTTTTCTAGGTCAGTTGTGGTTATTTCAATTGTTAGGTCGTGTTTGAGTTTTTTTTCCTTGAGGGCTTTGATGATTTTCCTGTTTTGAGGGTATGTGGGTTTTGGACCCTGCTTTGCAAAGTGAGTTGCGAGAATGTTTGTGTGTTATTTGTTGGATTTGGGGTTTTGTGTGTTTGGGTTTTAGATAGATTCATGAGTGGGTGTTTGTTGGTTAGTAGAGTTTTTTATAGTTTTTATATGTTTTCTAAGTGGGTAGTTTGGTTTATTGACATATTGGTATTTTATGATGATGGGTAGGTGGTCAGAGTTTAGATCAGTTTGTGTTGACCAGTGGAGTTTTGTATGTAAAATTGGTAAACATTGTTATGTCTGGTGATGTGCATGTTTGAGGCTGGTTTCTAGAATGGCTGTTTGTGCTGTTTAAGATGTTAAGGTTTTCAAGGTTAGCTATGATGTGAGTTCCTCTTTGATATATATATATATATATATATATATATTATATATATATATATATAATATATATAATATATATATAAATATATATATTTAATAAATATATACTGTATATAAAATATAATATATATATAGTATATATATATATATATATATATATATATATATATATATTGAGATTCATTACAATTTGGTTGCAAGCAAAACAATTACGGTTAAAATTTATTTATTACACGAGTATACTAATTTTTCTAAAAAAACTTTTTTTAATTATATGATTAACACAAAATAAATGTTCATTCATTTTCCTATTAGTTATATAAGGTGAAACTGTAAATGCGGTAGTTTTCACTACTATCTTGAAGCCTCTTCAGCTGCTTGTGTGGACTACACCAACTCAAGGGAAAAACTAAATTGTATTATTTTCGATTTGGCAGAGAACTGTGACATGGGTGAGATCCTTATTTATTATAATCCTTTCGTGACTTTTTATTGTAAAAAAAAATTAGAAAAATTAGAGTACTCTAGTGTAATTCTAGTACTCTATAAACTACCGAACACAACAAAACCTATACTAGCTCTACTGCCAGCATCTACTACAAACGCCTGTGGTAAGCCGTATGGATCAACATTGCCATACACCTAGTCCTAACCTTTATAGATCATGTTGCTATAAGCCTAGCCCTAGAAGGTTTGGATCAATTTTTTTGGTAGTAGTAGAGCAGAGAGCTATCACCCCTGATTTTTATGAAAATCACAGGATACACTCTAAAAAAATAATAATGAAGAATAGTGAAAACAAAAATCATCATTCTCTTACAACCTCTCAAAGTTGTTAAAACTCCCATAGACTTTTTATTTTTGATCCATCTAGGTTAGGTCTTATTTCAGGCTCCTTTAAGTCAGGTTATGATAAGTTTTATAGTATACACAGAGAAAATCTAGTTAGAATTAACAACGACATCATAACCTGAACTAGGATGGTCTTAAAACGAGCACGAGGGCCCCACTAATTTTTTATTATAAGAAAGTCTATGGGAAAATTTTTAACTTTCAGAGGCTGTAACTTTTTTTCCTAAAGAGACTGCCGATTTTCGTTTTCACTATTCTTCATTATTATTTTTTTAGAGTATATCCTGTGATTTTCAAGAAAAAAAATTTTTGGTTTTTTTTTTAATAACATTCCTATGGGATTTTTTTACAACTTTGAGAGGTTGTAACTTTTTTTTCCTAAGGAGTTTAATTTTATTTTCGTTTTCATTATTCTTTATTATATTTTTTAGAGTATATCCTGTGATTTTCATAAAAATCGGGGGTGACAACCCTCTGGGTAACAATTACCAATTTTTTTTTTTATACTTCATTACAACCGATTTAAAATCTATGCTGTGTTTTATAAAAATCGGTGATAGGCAGTCTGTCCAACTATTACAATTTTAATACAGTATTTACCTGATTCACACTAGAAGGAACTCCACAATTACCTTATCTTAACTTTCAAAAATCAGTTTTTATTTTTTATTTGATTAAATTAAAAATACACTTTGGGAATCCTGTCTTAGTCTTTATTTTCAAGTCTGTCTCATTTCTAAATATTTTACAAATTGCAGACTATGACTAAATTGCAAATATTACACTAATGTATTTGATTATATTGCATAAGTTTCTAATATACAAGCCATAGCAAACAATATGAATAAATTAAGTCAATTAACAATATGTTATAGACTCTTGGTATTTATCCTATCATATCCCATATGTCAATACGATTCCTCGCTTTCCAGTCTTTCGTGCTTCTATCGTAGAAATATTGCGAAAATTACTTAAAAATTGAGGAAAAAAATATTTCTATTTACAAATTTTCTTAACACTTTCTTTCTAAGATTTAGTTAATTAAAGAATATTTGTAAAATCGTACACCTACACATTATAATTCGTAACCCCAATTGTTAAGAGATTAAATTACTCAAGGATGTCAGTCAACCAAGAAAAATTTTTTGAAGGCCGTTTCTTGCGTAAAATCTTAAAATGTTTTTGCGTATCTTTTTTAAAATATTTATTTATTCATTTAATTTTAAGCATTTGCTTACCTAATTAAAAATTCTAAAGCAAATTTTTGTAAATTATTGAACACAGACAAAAAAGAATTAAAACTCCATGAGACGACATATTACCGATTTCTCTGGTTAGAGTTTTTACTTTGCTGCGAGTTTTCTGACCAAAGTAAAGAAAGAACTTGCCCAGCTTCGAAGAACAAACTTTGGGTCATGTTAATTTTTTCTTACGTTCTTTGGTGAAGTTTTGTTAATAATAAAAAAGTAAAATTTACCCTATGAAAGAGAAGATAAGTTATTCAATATTTACAGTATTGGTGAAGCTCGATAAATTTTTAATTCTTTTCTTTTTAATTTTTATTTATATTTAGTTCTTTTAGTCACGGATGAATTATTAACTGTATTGTTAAAAATGTCTATGATTGTTCTTCAATATTTTAATTATTGTTATTTATGTTTATGGTATTTAATTACACATATTAAAACAGGGAGGATTTAAATATTTGTCAACCAGTGTGTTAAATTCAATAACTACATGGAGGTAAGATAAACTGTTATTTTTAATTTAAATTTGATTACCTTAGGTTAGCTTACGTATGTAACGTTATAATTAAGTCAGGTTAGGTTAGTTAGGTTAGGGGTTAGGTTAGGTTAGGTGCCGCAGGCTTTGGGTTAGGTTAGGTTAGGTTATTAGGGTTAGTTAGGCTGTTAGGTTAGGGTTGTTAGGTTAGGTTAGTTATAGGTTAGGTTAGGTTAGGTTAGGTTAGGTTAGTTAGGGCAAGTGAAGTTAGTTAAATTAGGTTAGGTAAGGTTACATAGATCAGATTATCGGGTAGATTAGCTTATATTGCATTAGATTAAGAAAGTTCATTTGTTAAAATATGATGAATTTATTTCACAGGTTTGTACTAATTAATCCAATAGGCATTGGTGAACAAAACATGACAGTGGAAAGTACATGGGGTGTTTTTAAATATAAAGCTAAAAACAAAAAGGAATGAACATAAAGATGATTGATTCATATATTTGCGAGTAGTATGCGGGGAGTAAAAGAAATGAAGGAAAAATTTCTATTTGAAATAATATTAAAGGATATTGCAAAATTTTAAACATACATACAATGTATATATATATATATATATATATATATGAGATATATATATATATATATATATATATATATATATATATATATATATATATATATATATATATATATATATATATATATATATATATATATATATATATATATATATATATATATATATATATATATATTATAAAATAGAATGTATTCTTTGATTATAAAACTTCACTCTTCTCATTAAATATATAAATCATTAATGTAAGTAATTTTTTACCAAACATTTTGAAAAATTTAAACTAAGTTGTGAAAATTTAACCTAAAATTTGTTATGAGTTAGAGAAAAACGTAAGGATTTATTAACATGAGCCCAAACTTTTGAACTACTAACATATAACACAAATAACAAATAACAATACTGTAAGCTTTGAGAAGCCCGTGAGTCTTCGTGATTTCTCGTATACAAAGCAAATGCACTTAAATATTTGTATTTATAAATGTTTTCGAAGCTCGGCTTACTTATTTTTTTTTTTAACACGCACACACAAATGCACACGCATAATATTATATATATATATGTGATATATATCTATAGGTATATATATATATATATATATATATAGCATAGGTATAAGGAGAGGTTATATATATATATACATATATATATATATATATATATATATATATATATATATATATATATAGGTATATATATAGAGAGAGTATATATATATATATATATATATATATAAACAAACTTAAAAAAAAAGTCGACTGGACAAACTTCACCAATTACATAGAAAATAACATACATCCCCAAAATATCACAAACGCATCAACACTCAACAAAGCCATACAAAGTTTTATATCTCTAATCCAAAAATCAGAACCAAAACATTCCCAGCGGATACATCAAAAAATATAACTCAACCCTAACACCTGAAATCAAACAGCTAATTAAACAACGCAACTCCCTCAGAAAACAACACCCACATTAATACAAACCTTAACACAGAAAATTAACATCTTAAACACTCAAATCACTGATTTAATTAAACATTCTTAAATTAAATTCCAAATCTTTTCCTTACCATGAACATCCAACAGACGAATAAACACCAGAATGTGGAAAGCAATAAAAATGCTGAAAACACAAACAACCATCAAACATACACTTGAATCCATCAAAAAAACAAACACACAAATTCCCCCTAATCCACCATACAACACGCAAACATTTTTGCATCACTCATTGCAATATAAATACACATACATATGTGTGAACGTGTATATCATTTTAGCCTCAAGAAAATAAAACGCAACCAAATAGACCCAACAATAGAAATAACCACAACTGACCTAGAGTACACTACTTACCTCAAAACTCACCAGCAACAAGCTCCAGACAGCATTTCAAATAAATAACACCTATGGAATGTAGTTTTAACCCAGTTAGCACAAATATAACAGTTCCATTAGCCTGAACTTCATTCCTATCTGAAAACTTTCTTTAAACACCAAGCAGCTTCAGTACAAGCGAACTCTTTTCATCCTATCTTCCCATTTCTATAATCAACACTATACAAACTCTTAGAAAAAAATCATACTGAACAAAATAACACCGCATATCACCTCAATCACAAATTCCAACACGGCTTCAAACAAAACTAATGAATCTCATCTGCAAACCTTGACTTCCTTAAACCTTCAATCAATGGTCTAAACTTCACTACAAAACAATAAATTAAACAATCGATATTAATAAAGCCTTTTTTACTTTCCCATCCATAAATTAGGAGACTTAATAACAAAATCAAATGATTTAATCAAATGTGTAGTATGGATGTCTAACTTTCTATCAAAAGAACAGCACAAATACAGACAAACATATAACACAATTCAA
>JABUQX010095719.1:15000-25000 GCA_015478945.1 Trachelipus rathkii
AATAATGATGAAAATTTAATATACACAAACCAATAAATTACCTAAGATACTGTAATTAATGTCGTAGTCAAAAGCTAAAAGTAACGGAGTAACGGAGTAACGGCACTTCATTACTTTTCCTTTCAAAGAAACGGAATAACGATAACGGAATTACTTTTTCAGAGTAACGGAGTAACGGTAATGGAATTACTTTTTTGAGTAACGATGCCCACCTCTGGGCCCATTACCATAACGCATCTGCAACAGCTGTTGTAGCAGAAATAGTCAGTTATATCAGGTGCATAACAGAAGACTGCAGGTGGTGAGCTATTGGAGCGCGAGATACAGTCGAAGTATAAGCTCGAAAGTATTGTTTGCGAATTTGGCGATTGATTCGACAGATCTCGCAGCAGCTTCTTTGAAAATAATCAGGTTTGGGGCAGGGAAGGGTCCGTTTTAATTGCTTGTAAAGTTTTTTTCTTTTGGTTAGCATGTACACACTCTTGGGACCACCAAGGGGTGGAAGACCGTGGGATGTAAGTTTCTGCTGATGTAATGATAACTTGTTGAAAGAAATTAAAGGCATTGTCGGCTAATCGCTTATTGATGGGAGAAAGTGAAATTGCTGTGTCTTGATAAAAAGAGGGCCAACTCCGCTGGATCATAACGCCAGCGGGAGTGAGGTTCTAACACCGGACTCGGTGTGAGTTCGCGTAAGGCTATCGGGTAATGGTCACTTCCGTACAAATAATCGAAGTGGACCATGTGAAGCGATCAGTGAGAAAATGAGAGCAGGAAATATCTAAGCAGGTAGAAGAGGGATTATTCAAACGTTCAAAAGTAGGGAGTTCAGTGTCGAGGAATCTCAGAGAAAAGGGGACTAGGAGATCGACAATGATTTTAGCCTTGGGAGAGGTGACAGCGTCACCACACAGGGGTGACGAAGGTTGAAATCTCCTAATATGACAACCGGAGAAGGGGGGAGTTGCTTAAAAAGGTCGACTAAGTCGGCCTTAGTGAACTGGCTACTGAGAGCCAAGTAGATAGAGCAGAGAGTGAGATCAGTGGAAAGATGGACTCGTGCTGCCAATACGTGAAGTCAAGTTCGAAGAGAGACTGAAGAATAGGGAACAGACTTATGAATGAGAATTCCGGATCCTCCCCTATCATTGTCACTTAGTTCTATAGATGATAGCGGCGACTTGTATTCCGATGGTTGGAAGAGTTCGCGATGGCGTAGTTAAAGTTCCTGCAAACATATTCACTTTGGTGTACGTAAATTTATCGGTTGAACGAGCTCTTCAAAATTCGGATTATAGTCACGACGTTTCCATTGAAGGAAGGTGGCTATATCGTGTTATGAGTACTATATCGTGTATTTTTCTACACATTTTCAAGGTTACACCTTGAAAATGTGTAGAAAAATACAAGAAAGTGCTCGGTGAAAACATTTTTTCATTTTCCTTGTGGTTTTTTGTGCAAAAGTGTTTCTCGCGCATAAGAGAATAGATTTTAAACAGAGTACTATATTAAATGGTCATCTTGAGGGGTTAGCTGCAATGTCAGAAAAAGAAGAATCGGTTGAGGGGGAGAGGTTGAGTCTTGAGGCCTGACAGAGAAGAGCTGCAATTCCAGGTGGTAAGGAATAGTCGTACAGCAGTGACTGGGGATGTACTATTTGTTTGGGGGAGAGTTGCTTGTGGTATTTGGTGGAGGGACCTTGCCATGAATACAAAGCAAGTTGAGTTTGATCAAGTTCATATTATTTTGTGGACGCAGCTGGTCGCTGGAAGAGCAACTAGAATGCTCATAAGTCATAGTTAGAAGTTGGAGCGATGTCAATATCCACCGAACAAGCAGATTCAAAACTGGGTGGAAATTATGGGGCTATTTATATGGAGACAGTGTAGGAAGGTGTCACAGGGAAAGGGTCATCTTTCTGTGATGGCGTTGGAGTTGTAAGGTAAGGTTGGAATCCATCATTAGGTTAACAGGAAAAGCGGTCTCTGATGGATGAGTTGAAGGGACACTCAGTGGTTCCCAGAAATTCTGTGAAACACAAAAGTCAAGGGCTGGAGGTTTTGTTAATTAACCATCAGGTGGATGACTTTGGAGACCTGAACAATCTGAGTCAGAATGGGAGACCTCTGGGTTCCCTTTCATGACGTCGGCTGCAGCAGAACGCTTGGAGCCTTGGTGGTGTTTGAGTTGAACAGTTTTCCATTCACCTCTGTCAGTAGCACAAAAAGTGGGAACTTGAATCCATGTGATCCGGTAGGGTATAAGAATTATTTAGGGAGTGCTGTGACAGGAAACTCTAAGGAAGAATTGGGGAAGGATTCGGAAGAGCTGGAAAAATCCAGCAAGCTATAAGAGGGTTGGTTGGTGAGTTGCTCGAAAGCTGTGGTTGATTGAGCACATCTGTTAATGTCGATGCTTTTGTCTCAGGGATAAATCTGCAGCGAGGTCTCTTCTGAGTTGTATTTTTTTACAACTGGAGCAGATGTGTTCTGAGTTAGGTTTTCAGATGCTTCATATTTTAGAGAATAATCCTCGGTTTTCAGCCTAATCTTTTGTTTCTGCTCAGGGACATCCGTTTCCGGAATAGGAGCAATGGTGGGAGACAGATTAGGGGACATAGACGCAGGCCACTATCGTGGGTTTGGCGAAGACATCGGGAGGATAGGGGACAGAGTTTCCCGGCAGGAAATACTTTTCGAGCTTTGTGACGGGTGGGCACACTTAGTTTCGTTGCTGGTTGGTCGAAAACAGTGTTTGTGGTAGGATTGTTGACGGCATCTTGGGAGGAAGATTGGATTGCAGGCTGCTTTCGGACTATTTGGGTAGTCGGTAATATAGACAATGCAGGCTTACAAGGTTACAACAACTACATGAATCCCCGCAAGAGTTGGTTGGTGGAGTTCTTCTGAAATGAAGTTGTGTCGGTGGGTTAACAAGTGAGGGCGGGGGAGCTGCTGCAATTGCAGTATAGTATTGCCTTTATCGTGTAGGATATTTGTCTTTGAGCTAGTGTATGACATCTCTCCTTCTCAATTTTTTGCATGGTACATAACTCCAATATTTTCTGTTCAAACAGGTAGGACGGGCCTTTTAAAGAAGAGATGCTGTAAGGTCCCCCACAATTTTTGCAGTGTAGAGTGTTTTCAGGGAATGTGAAACTTTTCTCCGCAAAGAGAGAAGATTTTACGAGGTCTCCTACAGTATTTTCGGGGATAACCAAACCGCTGTCACTTAAAGCAACGTCTGGGTTGAGGAATAAACGGACGAACACTGTAGCTTGTAAATCCTATTTTCACCTTGTAGATGGAAAAGGGGTGTTAAAGGTCAATTGCAGGCAAAGATTCGGGGTGTCAGTCCAGTCTCGACGTGGGGAAACCTGTATACATTTGCAACAAGAAATCTCCTCTGATGGAGATTGCTTAAAATGAAAACAATGTCTTCGTTTTTCTGCACCAGAGCATATATGATTCTGGTGTCATCGGAGCAAGATGTGGTAGAAAAGAGAAGAAACAGCAATATCTTAGAAGGGAAACATCAAGAAAGAGAAGAGGAGCAGAAAGGAATATGAAAGAGCAGCAAATGATGCTCTGAAAAATCCTGTATTTAGTGAAGAATGAAATGGAAGGTGAAATTATCAGCATTCAAGAAATTATAATCTTATGAAGAGAAATTGATTTTAAATTTTTACAAAATCTATTTATTTATTTCAACATTAAAATTGAAAATCAAATTTTAATTCGAGATAAAAATTACTCGTGAAGTAATAAAAGTGAAATAAAGTATACTTTTTAAGAAATTAATTCATACAAAAGAAGAACTAGGCCTTTACGACTTGAATATTGATTATTTCAAATGTTTGCTTATATTTAATATGACATCAGAATCGTCAAGTCTATCAGCATGGACTCCTCAAAATGCTCATGGAGTTGGGAACACGTATCAGCTGTAAATGTATGGAATATGGATCATAATATCTGCAGTTGGTGCTACCTTCCAATCCCAAGTGCTAATATGGGGTTAATGTTAAATATTGATATTTTTATTAATTAGTGTTATTAATGTTAGTGGTAATAATTAGTGTTGTTATTCTAATAGTGTTAGTGGTAATAATTAGTGTTGTTATTCTAATAGTGTTAGTGTAAGTATTATTAATTGTTGATATGTATATATGTATATATATATTTTTTTTTGTATTTTATATTTATTTATTTAAAAGCGCCCGATAGCTCAGTGTTAGAGCACTCGCCAAACCAAGCGAGGGGTCCCAGGTTCGCAACTGGTCGGGTGGGAGAATGTGAGCTATTCTCTCCTTGGGCTTGGCTCCGTCCTGCTCGGACGTTAAATGAGTACACCTCCTCCTTGATTAGGGCTCTGCCCGTGAGTGATGGTGTTTATTTCTGTAAAAAAAAAAAAAATAAAAAAAATAAATAGTGCCTTTGGATGAGTTTCTTATTTCGTCAAGAGTTGCAATAAGAGGAATATCTTCAAGAGACGTTAAGGATGACAAGATGGAATTATGATTCCGGGTAGATATTGATATTGATCCGTTTCTAATTAATATGACGGGAGGATCTTCAACTCTCAAAGCTTATTCAAGTGCATCACTAAGAATCAAGCTTTCTGGTCGTTAAGAAATTTGGAGGTGGTTGATCGTAATAAGTAATACATAGGGAATGATGTGTCTGCTGGTAGTCCCAGAAGGGGGAACAGCATGTGGAGTAAACAAATAAGACCGACTAAGAAGGGGGCACATTTTCGGAGTTGCTCCAACCCTTTGGGCACCTGGGATTTCGAGGGCGTTCCACGCGAGGGATCGCTGGAAGTAAGCAAAGGTCTTCCAAGTGAAGTAATCGTGGCGTTAATGTTCGAAGTACAATTGGAAAATCGTGATAAATTAAATGTAACAGTTTCAGTACCTCAAAGATCTGGCAGATTCTGTGGAATATTTAAAATAACCTCCATAATATATTAATTTAAATTGGTTTTCCTCTTTTGTAACGAGCCCATGAGGTTTGTACTAGAAGGATCGCTCTAAGCTGAGGGGAGTCCCTTATTATGGACATTACAGAGGGGTCAGGGAAAAAGAAGCAAACCTTGTGCTAGGACGTGTGCACCGAATTACGAACGAGTGCTGAGGTTCACACACCTTCAGACACAGATGACGCTGGTGACCCTCCCGCCAGGAAGAATGAGCCGAGGTATCTACCTATTTGGGGGGGAAAAGAAAATAGAAACTGTCATGGAGGAAGAAGGTTGAAAATTATAGAATTTATTAGAAAAATGAGGTGGATAGAAAAAAGACTAAAAGATTTAGTATGTGACAGGGTTACATACTAGTTCTAGTGGCCGGAGGGTCGCAAAATTAAAAAATCTGATATTGATTCTTGTCACAATGTTACCTCTCAAGTTGCAATTAACACTCCGATCATAACACCATAACAAGAATCAATATCCCCCGCTGATATATATATATATATATATATATATATATATATATATATATATATATATATATATATATATATATATATATATATATATATATATATATATATATATATAATATATATATATATATATATATTCTTCTGCTCAGATACCAACATATAACCAACCTTATATATATATATATATATATATATATATATAGAGAGAGAGAGAGAGAGAGAGAAGAGAGAGAGGAGAGTCGCATGGCAAGGGCTTGGGTTCGATGCCCTAGTCCGGATCCTAAGAGAAATTTTTTATCTCATCCATCTCTCATCTTTTATCTTATCCAGGCTTTATATATATATATATATATATATATATATATATATATATATATATATATATATATATATATATATATATATATATATATATATATATATATATATATATATATTGTATATATATATTAAATATATATATATATATATATATATATTTATTGGTATACAGGTCTTACCTCTAATTATTATTCTTTATTAGTGCTTCCATAAACTTTTCATACATGTCCTGCTTCCTATATTGTTTTTTCCACATATACGCCGTCATATACGAGGACAAATGGTTCCGATAACAGGCACATCGGATAAAAAAAATAACACTAGTTGGAAGAATGTGACATATTTTATTTTCACCTTATTTAAGAAATATGGCTTTGGGGCACTTTCAAACCGTTTCTTACATCGAGGACACCGGAAAACGAATTTATCACTATTTCGGTAAATGGCACATTTTTTCTGACACTTCCTACATCTCTTTTTATTTAAAATCAATTTTTTATATTGCAAATAAGCTAATAATTCATAGTCATTTCCACAAATTGAAAATAAATCTTGTAAAGTAAGACTTAACATAATCACATCATTTCACACTCAGAAATATCATTTTAAGGGGCGGAGCTTCTCACACATAAATTTCTCCTATTGGCTAGCTTTCGGGGACTCATAACATTTTTATTCCGCTGTAGATAAGTAAATCTATGGAAAATTGCCTATTTTTATTATTTATGTTTCGTTTTATTTGTTATTAAGCGCATAAAATTATTTCTTTTTTTTATCTTCAATTTCTTATATAAATTAATTGTCTCCTTTACTTACTTACGAGGGCAACTAAATCAACTTTCACTATATATATTATCTATATATATATATATATATATATATATATATATATATATATATATATATATAGTACATATATATATATATATATATATATATATATATATATATATATATATATATATATATATATATATATAATATATATATATATATATATATAACTGCTATATATATACAGTGATGGGCGCGGTACATGAGAAAATTGGTTGGGCGATACCGGTACATCGGTACTTTGAAAAATAGCTAGGGCGATACCAGTACTCGGTACTTTGTGAAAGCGTTTGGGCGATACCGGTACTCGGTACTGTATCGCCGGTACATCGATACATCGATACATTTTCATATATGCGGAAAAACAATACTGATAAATGGAATTTCAATAAATAATAGTTATAATATTACTATAAGGCAAATAGATTTATGTTGTTTCTGTGCTATCTCTTTTGAGATTGAATTTATATATATATATATATATATATATATATATATATATATATATATATATATATATATATATATATATATATATATATATATATATATATAAATATATATATATGTAACATAATATATATATATATATATATATATATATATAAATATATATGACCCCTTACTATAACCACTTATAAATAGCCTTATATATATATATATATATAATATAATATATAATATATATATATATATATAACCAACCAACAACAACATATGTATAGCATATATATATATATATATATATATATATATATATATAGCTCAACTCTATACTATCTTAACTGCTGCTATATATATATATTATATATATATATATATATATATATATATATATATATATATATATATATATATATATATATATATATATATATATATATATATATATATATATATATACAACAAGGAATATTTTCGTAATGATGGTCAAATATTATTATTAAACTTGTTGGAATAAAAGGTGTCTTAATTAAATCGGAGTTATTTTTGCTAATCATTATAGGTTATCGCGTATGCACAGTATGCGAATTTCTCATAATCTCCGAATTTTCAATAAAACCGTGTAGTTTCGATGCTGAAATTGCATTCTATGGCAGAAATTATGTAGTTTTCATTGAGACCGTCATCCAGATATTTGCAGCATATGTGTCAGCGGGGAATAGTTACTACCAATAGTTAGTTGTAATACGTTCAGAAAAGGCTGAATGGGGGTAGAAACCCCCATATAAATCCTCCATGAAGAGCATTTATGTGTAATATTTAATATTACATTTGCTACTATTGTTAACCAACTAAATTATGAATTTCAAAGGTAACATGACACATTGCTCTGTAGGGGATCGGTATTCTAGTATAATCGTACAACAGTCAGCGGAGCACTTACGAATGTATAATCGTGTGTCTTAGCCATGCTATTTAATTGTAACATCCGATAACACTATGGCTAATAATATGTATACAACCCAGGAACTGACGGATATGGTTGAGGTGTTTATTCTTGAGGGCAAGAGTGCCCACAGAGCTACGGAGGTGTATAGACGGAGATATCCAGATCGTTTGGAACCCCATCCCACTATAGTGTACAGATTGCACACAGGTTTTCAAGAATAACGTTCGACCAACTGACCATCTCACCACCCAAGTCAACCTCGCACCCGTACCCCTGACATGGAGTTTGACTTTCAATTGTATACCACGGAACACCCAACACCCAACAACCTACTTACGGCAGACAGGAACGTTACGGTCCATTCTACATATGTACAACATTTTTCATTACAGAGCACACTTTGTGCACGGTCTGCATCCCGGCGATCCCGGACGTTGGTTGTAGTTCGTAGTCCAAATGTGTTCCATGTTTGACAATAAACTTGACGCGCAGCTCCGTATTTTGTGGACGGATGAGGCCAGGTTTACCAATATTGGCACGATTAATGGGTGGAATTATCGGTATTGGACCAAGGAAAATACCGCATATCACCTACAGCACGCGAAACCAGGTAGTTTACTCCATAAATGTGTAGTGTGAACTGCTAGATAATATGCTGATCGGTCGGACATTTACCATAGAAACCTAGATAGCGCATGAAATCAAGAATTTCTGGATACCACTTTCTCAGACCTTCCTCGTGACGTACCATTACAGATACGTCAAAATTTGTACTACCAGCATGAAGGATACCCAGCACATACCGCAAGGTCTGTGCAACATCATCTAAACGTAACACAACCCGGTAGGTGGATAGGAACATGGGGTCCTATTCCGTGGCCTCCTAGATCAACAGACCTTACTCAACTAGAGTATTACCTGTGGGGATACCTGAAGAACCGTGTCTACGGTGGGTACAAAACACCGGTAGCATCAGTTAATTACCTCTTAAGTCGAATCACTCACGCTTGTCCGATAGTCGACTCCGAAAATATGTCATTGACAACATGACAAGGGTGGACCAGACTGGCTGAACTTTGCGTATGGAATAAGAGCAGACATTTCGCGCACCGCGTATAATGTATGCATGCATATACGATGAAGAATGTACTACATATATCAGAAGGTAATACAGGAAAGGATTTCATACTGTACCGAAATAATACTTATGTATGGACTGTAAATAAACTGGTGTGTTACAGTTATAAATCATTTCTGCTATAAATCAGAACTGTTCATCGTAACTAACTATTAATGTACCTAATATAAACATTACGCGCTGTATATGGAGAGTTTCGGCCTTCATTCACCATGTTCTAAACCTATTATAACTAACATTTGTTGGTAACTATTACGGCAGCAGCACGTATTTTTCCGCGTGTATTGAGAGGTAACTACCATTTGAATCGAGATGACTGTCTCTATGAACCCTAAATAATTTCTGCCATAAAATGCAATTTAATTATTGGAACCACACGGTTTTATTGAAAATTCGAAGGTTCATGAGCAATTCGCATACTGAGACCCTCTTTATTCCTACAAATTTCTTAATAATTGACATTATTACGGAAATATTCCGTTGTTGCACCTTAGCTGAGACCACACACACACACACCTACACACACACCCACACACACACACACCTACACACACACACACACACACACACACACACACACACACACACATATATATATATATATATATATATATATATATATATATATATATATATATATAACGTATGTATATGGGTATATATAATATATATAAATATATATATATATACTTTGTTCTTATACCTTATATATATATATATATATATATATATATATATATATATATAACATAATATATATATATATATATATATATATATATATATAGATATAATATAACCAATAACCATATATATATATATATATATATATATATATATATATATATATAAAACCGTTTTTTCTTA
>JABUQX010095720.1:0-20000 GCA_015478945.1 Trachelipus rathkii
TATACGTATATTATTTTTACTAAAGATAATAGTACCATTTTAGATATATATTTCGTTAAATAAAACTAAAAATATATATATTAACACATAAGAAATAAGCATTATATACAATATTGAACTCACAGTCCTAGTTCAAATATAACATCACCTAAAGAAACATTCTAAAACACCTAAAACACAAAGGAGATATCTCCCCCAAAGCTGAAATATATCCACACTCATCTGAGAAATGTCTGCAATAAAACATATTAGGGTGAAACATATGATTTTGCAATAGAAGAAAATAAGTAACAGTATTATACATAGATGACCTGAGTACACAAGGAACCAGCATAAAGTCCAGCGACTAGTTCAACGGGATAAAATGGATCGAAACCAGGGCACTATCAATATCATAAATATCAACAATAACTATAGACTGACACCTAAAATATTAGTGAATCACATATAACCACATACACTATATCGTGCATAATCACACTTAGTCCATCGGATCCTTTGGCATATATTAATTATCATTTTGTACTAGCGATAGCATAAAAAAACAATCATGCGTCAGTTGAAGTAACGATCATAAGATTCTTTAGTATACAAAATGATAATATCTGAAACATCAAAATAATTTCAACAACGACCAATGAAGAAAGACATAGGCAAAATACACAACTATAGAATCATCGAATGTAATGAATCGGAATAAGTGATCGCAAGAGAAAAAGATGCCACAAGATTCTCCTACCATGGAAAGAGGTTTTATTTGTCTCGGCGTGTCTTCGAGAGACGTGATTTAAAATAAAAAATAGCATATAATATTGAATTTTATATTTAAATTTACATTTCTATTAAAGATAAAGAGGAGTGTCCTGTATACAAACCTAAATACCTTTCTGCTAAATTTGTGGTGTGAAGCAAGATATGAGTTTATAATAGCAAATGTATTAATCATGAATGGGAGTCGAAAGATCATGATAACACAATAAAAAAGAAGTCTAAGAATCCTACGGGCTTCCTACTCTGAGTTCAAGAATATATAATGGCGATTCTAAACATAATAATATGCAACATTATTGTATTCATAAATGGATCTTATACACACTTCACATTCACCTTTCTAGGATGAAGTTAGTATCTTGTATATCTGGTGTATATGATTTTATTGACTATAGAGAGAATTAAAACTTTATCATAACTTTATAATAAAACTTATTTTTTTACAAAAAATAAGTCAAAAATGATCGGAGGCTATTAGGCTCTAATACATATAACAAATTCTATAATAAAGTAAAAATTTATACATACTATTTAAATATATTATATTTATTACTAATATATACAAAATCTATTAATTAATATATATATAACAAATTAACTTCTATTTATAAACAGTCATACGACTAATCTATTATATTATATAGTGAATTTTACTTTCTTGATGAATCATCTTCATTCTAATACATAATGAAATCCTTCAACTCATACATATGAATATGTGAGCAATTTATAATCAATAATATTATATATAATAAATATAATATAATAAATTAAAATATATATTATATTTAATATTATATATATAAAAATAAAAAAATATAATATAATAATTTAAATTTATTAAATTAAATAAATAACATTAAATTATTTATTATATAACAATTAAATATTATATTATTTCCTTCCGAATGCGTTTGAATGACATAAAGAAACAATTTCATCTTTTGTTCGAAATGAATATTTTGAGTGAAAAACTAAACTTCGGAGTAAAAATTATATACATGTGTAACCCTACTCAATTTGTTTATACAACAATTGAACTCAATGTAGTAAAATTAGCTGATAATAACAATGCTGCTTGATTGTGGGGTTTATTGTTAATTGAACAATAATTATAAAATCCATCGTTGAATAATTATGTATTTCATAAAAATAAATTGGGCACGTTGAGAGTGGAATTAACTAAATATATATTTTTTTTAATTTTTGTTTTAGATTTTAATACCTACTATGAATTAGTGTTGAGAATTGATCATAGTTAACATCCCCTATAGGTAGAAAATCTCCATTGCATACATCGGTCATATTTCATAATAAATTTTGGATCTCAGGTTTGTCGGGGTATGTGCTACACGGGTGATTAGGTTGGCCGGGGGCCGGGCACCTAGGAGTGCAGCGGGGCTGGGCCGCCGGTGTGTCTCGCGAGAGACCGGGGCCCCGGTCGGTTTCACTTCGGGCTATACCTAGCATCACCCTTAGGGTGAAGTATGACACAGACGCTTCTTGTTTATGTATATTTATTATTTTCTTTTGCCTGTCTAATTTTGTTTATTTTGTGCACAGTTGAATGATTCCTTCCAATATGTAAGGAAATGACAAAAGAGATAATCATTGCCTGAGGAGAAGTCTGAAATGTTTAAGATCCATCTCTTCAATGGATCTTTAAGCTCAAACATTGGGACGTTCTATATTTTGGTAAACACACGCTCCTCCATATGACGAGCATATCGAACGATAAATTAACAACTACTTAAACTTCATACATATATACACAATGTATGAGTAAGCCAGATAATCATTAATATTAAGACTTAGTATAAATAAATGATAAAGATTTCGCACAAGAACTGCAAAACGTATTCGTTTTGTGTTTCTCGTACCAAATTGCGAATAGCCATTAAAAAATAAATCGACATGAAATGCAAACTATTCTATTATCACGGCACTATTGTTATTCACTTGAATACAAAATAGATAATACCTTTTTCATTGACTATTGAAATATTTATAAATTTATGACATGTGATTATTTATAATGAAGTCCATCCCTAGGAGTTTATTCTACATTGTTTCATTTATTTTTGTTCTTTTTATTTAAATTTAAGAGATGAACGAATAAATAATTCACATTAAAATAAATTATTCAAAAAATGACAAAATAATCCTGAATGAATTGTTTTGAGAAAAAGGATATAGTCGAAAAGATAGGTAATGAAAGTTTATAGCTACTGAAATGACAAAATAATGTTGATTTACTATAAAAAATGAGAGTAATGTTAATGTTATTATCTCTTAGAGACACCTCACGCTTCCTCTCTCACCATAAATTACAGTAATGACCAGGCAACGTAAAGAATACAAATATATATATAAAAGAATTTCTATTCCCTACTAAAACATGCGTCACTACAACAGTCAACTTTCTATTCCTAGTACCGTTCATGAATATTGGGTTATTATTTATTTCTCATATCCTTCTATCCTTATATTATTCATTTAGGGTCCAAATTATTTGTATTAGTGCATTATTTTACTTTATTAATTTGTCAAATTAAAAACTGTGCTTTTAATCTTTGATCTGAAAACTATCTATTAACACGGCGATTTTGATAGACAAATATGTAACTGCTGTTACAACTATGTATATTATGATGCTACTTTGATAAGGGAAGTAAGCAAATAAAGCAAACCCGATCATGAGATATAGGTCCTCTACAAAGACAGCCAAGTACTTGAAAGCAAATGCTCCTGGCGTGTTATGTTCGGGTACTGTGATAAATGCCTATACGTGTTGTTGTGTGGATGTGTTGAAAGCGTGTTAGTTGGAATCCAGATAGTGTACGCTATCATTAATTTCATTCTCAGTCTTTATTAGATGGAGGGTGAAAACTTCTACACACCTAAAAATATAAGTTTTTGGTATACAACCTTACAATTAAAGATTCGAATTCTCCATGATAGTAATCCGAAAAACCCTGATACACTTGTGCTCAAGGATTTAAATTCTTTTATTTCTTTCTCATTATAAGAACACTTTTAAACTATCATATCACAAACTAGATATAAAGTTAAGGCCTCTTTAAAAACCCATGAGTCACTCTAAATACCTTACATTCATACCCGACAATTATTTTTAAAATCTGTGCACTACACTTGTAGTCTCTTTCACAATCTTATATGATAATATAAAATGGAGTTCATGTGTGAGTTATTAGCACTGGCAATGCTCACTCGTTTGTGACCAGAACTGTTGTAGCGCAAAATAACCTCATTGTATCACTATTATTCGGGTTATGGAAAAGACCAAAAAGTAATTAGGTAGATTCCATTTCGATGATTCTGAAGAGTAATTACTATTATGATGCCTGTGCGCAACAAGATGATATATTAAATTATATGTGAATTTTTAAAACTATATATAATTAGATTAAAGAGATACTGAGGGACGAGAGATGTGTTACATATTTTCTTATGGTATCTTAAACTCTTTGCGTATGGATGAGATACGTTTATGGTCATATAAATTAATGTAATATACTAATTAAGGAAGCGGCTTGAGAACAGGTGATCTGGAGTGATTTATGAGTATATGATCTAAAATGAATAGAAATAGTGTTAATAGGAGTACGATGTCCAACTATAACTATTTAATAACATAATATTAGTCATTATATATATACTAATAAATATATAAGCTGTATATACTATATCGTAAGCTATATAATACTTAGCTTTATATGTGCCGTATAAGATATATGAATGAGATGTATTATTATTATGAGATCGACTTACTTAGATACTAAATATAGTACTTATGACGAGAGAATGATAGAGAGGTATTGGATAATGGATTGGTTAAGATATAGATGAGGGTATTTTAGAGAAAGTAAATTATGTAAGGATAAGAGAGTAATACGACGATGAGTGGGTATAAAGATCATGTTGGACAAGCGGTAAGCCACGTGGAATGAAGTATACTAGATTAAATGATATGGGTATAGGCTTACTTGATTTGGATAGGGAAAGATGATCACAAGGGTAATAGGAAAACGAGATCGCATGGTAAGGGAGAAAGATGTGGCCTGGAGTATAGCAAGTAAAATGGTGGCACTGACTGAGAAACGGAACAAGTTTATGAGCTGGATCCAGTGTTTTCCTCAGTTCCTGAAGCATAGCATGGTAATTGCACTTTTCCTCTAAATCATTGGTGGTCTGCTCATAAATTGATAATGTACAATATGTTAAAATTTAAGTGTTTGGCCGCCTCTTTTCTTTCTCCAAAAGAAAAGGAGTGCACAAACAGGGCTAGTGATTAGTGTTTAATGCTTATTAGAGCGCAGTAGAATTAAGCTATGGTGTGCGAGACATTAGGAGTATAACGGCCTTATCAATGTTAATATAGATATCCGCATGATTATCGTTACAACATGACCTGAGTATAGATTGAAGTTTAATCAACCTTCAATAGCATGATGGAAGATCTAAGAAGTCATGTGAGTTATCCAAACACACTACGACAATATCATTCAATCATGCTGGCGAGTGCGGATCTAAGCTACAAATAATGATATTGAAGTGAGTATAATAATTTGTGTGCAATACGCTTAGTTTTTGCTGGCATTGTATGAAATAGAATACAATCATTGGTTCTTATTAATATTTACTGATTAGTGATTTTAACGTTAATATTTGTGATTTTAATCTTACCGTAATCGATTTATGGTGAGCCATACTAATTACACTAATTATAATTATCTATTATTATCTGATTAGAAGACTCTATTTTGTCTCATGTCAACTCAACTCTCAATAATAATAGAACATACGCACTTGAAATAACTATAATCAAATTCCCCACAATATTTAACTATGAATAGCGCGAGAGTAATGATCTCATAATAACATCATCTCTGATAATAGTCCGTAAGATTTCGGAGTATGACCATCACTGGTAACTTCCCATGGAAGCATACAGGATGAGTGAGCTAAACCTATCAAATTTGGAGTCAGCATAACGTCTTAATAGATTGAAAAAAAAAAAAATCCGTGGTACTACTTATATCTCGGTGTTTTAATATTTAATGCTTTATATAATAAATGAGATTGATAAAATATTTGATACAAATATATAATATAAGAATTTAATTGAGTTACAATAATAATTATAATAAACGTATTATGAGTCAAATAAGCATTCTTGTAACTATCATCTATATTTGATAATATTGAATAATAGAATCAGTAAAAGTCCGTATATATTTTATAAGTATTACCATTCGGATAGTAACAGAAAAACCCGTTGCTATATCGAAAGTTTGAGAGTTTAAAATCAGCTTCTTGATATTTTATATAAGGCTCATATTGTTTAACTATACCAACTAATAATAAACTGCCAGTAACCGTAATGACTATCTACAATAAATTTAACGTATCGACCTAGAATATTAAATATAAGGTCTATATTCCATATTTACCTATACACTAAAGCAATATTTATGAATTTTAACACGCGACGACTATCAATAACCTATTACAAGAGAGCCGTAAAACAAACAAAACATAGTATAAAATGGTATATTCATATAAAATCAAAATAGAAGAGGTATCCAAAGACTCTATTTATAAGGACGTATGCGTATATTACGATCACAATATCAAAGTAAAATGATTCCACAATAATAGGAAATAAATATAGACGTGAGATGAGTATGAAAGACTACCCCTAGATCCTATCCCTATAAACTTGCAATGCCGTATCCAACTGACAACAACGTACACATGACGCAGAGCCTCAATTCTGATAAATCGAGTCCGATCAGAAGGTCACGTGGTGGAAAGTACACGCCATATACAAAATCAGTTTGATGCGGAGCCGATTTATACGTCATGCCAGCAAAATCGATATTATTGATTTCAAATATCTGTGGCGAAGTGCCGTCTCTGAGGTACACTTTTCGGCCGATCTAATTGATACACCAATATTAGCCGAACATTTTAGGAGATCTATACACTCTATTTCAAAAATCTATACCAGTACGACTAGCTAAATAAACTAAACATTACTAAAGTACAGTTACCATACCTTTGACGCTTATGAATAGTCATATATAGATAAATATGGCTATAGTAGCTACCATACAACGGATCTCATCAAATTTATATAAAATATATATGATAGAGACGACTCCTCATACGAATCAGTATAGTTCATTTTATATATTGATGCTCACCCAAATTTGCCTCTATACAATTTGGGGTCTCAATAAATTACATCCCTCTTAACAAAATAACGCTTATCGTCTGCTATTTATACAGAATAATAAATCCGAGGATAAGTTATCACTTCCCGCCTTTAAAGAAACGAAATATATAGATCGTGGAGTATCTCAATAACAGCGCATAGAGACCTTACAAGGTAATTCGCAAGGATAATATATATCTCTATCGAGTATCGGGTGATTGTAGTAGAACAAAAAGCTTCGATGTATAGTTTAGTAGAACAGCAACCCTAAATTTGCCATCGATCTCTTCTTGAGCAACTGCCCTAAAAGTGCAGATTCAGTCTACTTCGCGGCTGAAGAAAATGACCCGTGCAGAGAAGGGTTTAAAAGGTGCAGATGATCTTTACAGAAACCTTTGTCGAAGGGAAGAAAATTACAACAACGCAAACGACTGAACAGACTTGAGTCTGTACTTGTGCGTAACAGCACAGGACACACGAAACAGACTCCTCCTACCCACTCTCAGCGCGCGCGATTTCCAAGAGCGACAACTATGAAGCTGGGCACTAGCTTGCGCTGCAAATGCCAAAGTGCATACAACGTCACGAGATTGGCTGACCCCGAAGAGTGAATCTGAGCGCTCAGCAACCACATGCAGGCCAGTTTCATTATCAAACGGACCAACCCTAAGAACACAGCTGAGAGAGGAGCAATGAGGACAATCACTTTGTGAATCTATACCAGTCAATAGCGAGAGGTATTAGACAGTTTTAAGAATCCCTTAAAAACAAGTGAAGTCATGAAGTGTATCTGTACTATCTCATGATCTTTATTCAGAAATCTGTTTACATATATATATATTAATATAATGATTAAAAATCTCTAATATTATTTTTTGTCTTTTATCTGATTTTTTTTCTTTTTATTTTCTTTTTTTTGAAGTCAGTGTACTTATAAACCCACCATTTGTGAATTATGGTAATGTATGGACGTTCAAGTGCCTAAATTTTCGCCTTTCGGTTCTACCTGCGTTCATATCACAACACATAAGCACTCACAGACAACACTCTATGAGGACCTCCATCTTTATCCAATATCAATAACACCGAAAAATTGGCGACATGTATGTCCTGCATGTCGTAGAAGCAACTAAAGGAACTGTGGTAGTTGGTTGGCTGCCCACTACACTATCTTTGCCAATGGGGAGACGGTAAACACTGCAGAGAGGAAATAGCTAATGCCTTGGCCTACAGAGATGGCGTGATCGCGTAGCGGCGTTCTATCTTTTAGGCGAAAATGCTATGAATCGTATGGATACATGGAATGTCCGAGGAAAAATGTTGAGGAGAAGGAGAGAGGTGATGAATGTATTTGAAGGGCAAATTTGATTTCTAGCTGTGACTGAAACAAAAGGAAACGTTGAAATGAGTGGTGTGGTGTGAATGTGTTTGTGTTGGTGTGAAGGAACGAGAAGGGGATAAGAAAGATTTACATCCATAGACATGAGTGACTTGTGTAAGAGCTAAAGGTAGATTATGTGTGTGGGTGTCGTATCTCTAAAAGGATCAAATTAAGTTTGAATAGGCTAAAAAGAGTAGTGTGGGTTAGCGACATATGGTCACTGCGGTAAGTGAAGAATGCGATTTTCTGGATAATCTGAATGATGTTTTTGGATGGGTGAGTAGGGGATTTAGCTAAATCTGCCCACCTAAGGACTTTTTTTTTTTTACAGTTGTCACACATAGCACGTCAGTGTACAGGGTGTGTATAGCTCAAAAGTCACCCTCTACGCCCAAAATACGCAAATGATACAGGAGACAGTTTAAAGTGAGGGAGATTATATTCAACAGGACATACAGCAAGAGAGAGATCTCCCACAAAACAGAGGTGGGGAAAAAGCAGCACAATAGCGAACATAGCCTGGATTACCATAATCAACACAAAACTGCTGCAGCAGTAAAGCACTCTTGTGCTACGGAAGGGCGTCGTAAAGGTGGTGGTTACGCAAATGATACAGTTCCTCGAGCATTGCCGCTGGGATGTGCATAGCATAGAGATAAGCCCAACATGAAATTCCTAACCCTTTTGGCCTGTGACTCGACTCTCCAAAACCGGGGTGAAGACAGAAACCCCACAGATATGAAGCATCAGACTCATATCAAGGGCGGAATGAGAACCTTTGCTGGAAGACTGAGAGAGAATAAAAGTCTACGCAGTCTAACAGAACTAACAGTTTCTTTGAGGGCTGCCTAAGGCAACAGTTGACATGAGGTTGATAATGACATTCTTTTTTGATTACTGTGAAGGAGAGGTGTTTATAGTTGTCAACAGGAAACGACGAGAAGAACGTCGAAGAAGGATAGGAAAGAAGCTTTTTAGAAGAAGAAGATTTGCAGAATTGGGTTTTTAAAGAATGAACAGTTTCCATCTACAATAACTGCCATACTAATCGGAAATTCTATACAGATCAGTGAGAATAGAATAGGAATGATTAAGACGAGAGCATTCTAAAAGTCAAGAGGGGCAGACTGAAAGTTAAAGGGTATAAGGACGCACCGATCATAGCACAGGGACCAAGTTTGGCGCAACCGTAGCAAATTCCTCTCCCACACCAAGCAAACACACGCGCTTAAACTTACTCAAGGGCTTTCGTCGATCAAAAACTACGAAGTATAACAGATAAGACAATTTTACCTAAAACAATTATAAACACATTCTGGTAGCGATGATTGCTAAGTGAAAGCGACAGAGATGAGGGACTAGCCACTGTTGTGGTTACCGGCGGGGACGTTTGCTTTCTACTAACCATCACGCAAGCGTACGCCAGATTATAGCGTCTGGGAAACGTTATCTGAAAGTAGGGCGCATATCAGGACTAACTTTGCGGGCGCATGGCTATGGGATCAATCAAGGAGGCAATGGACACTAATGCTGTTGGCTATACTCTTCGAGGAGGGCCCTATTGAGTGGGGTAGTTGTTCGGCCACATTGTATGGGTTTGCCTCTCGGAATATACAAGAGTAGGGAGAGAAGAAGAAGCTTGGTAACGGCACTGGTGCTGGAGCGGTGCGGTGCCTGTATTGCTGACACCTTCAAGACGCGAATCGAGGAAAGCTAGCCTGACAGGGTCTTTCGTTGTAGGCCGTGAGCTACCGCGTGCTCAGCCTCGTCTTCAAATTTTTGGTGGCAGTGTCATGTGCGAAGCGAGAGGTATGAGATGTTTGGTCGTGATGCTGCACAAAGGATAAGGGGAATGGGTACAGCTGATCGGCGCAGCTGGACAGGTAGCGTAGACAGTATGCTCAGGTGTGTGCAGTGAAGAGGTTGAGTGTATCAGCGAAATATAAAATTAATGTCGTTGATAACAGAAAATCGTTTAATTTCATTGTGCATTCCCTTGGGTTCTTTTCGGTCAGAACCCTCGATGACGACTGCAACAATGTAGTCTGGAGGAGCAATGGTTCTTCTCGGAAAATATAGAAACATTTTTAATAATTGTAAGGAAGAAATCACTATAGAAAGGTAATACAAATTATTAAAAAAAAAAAATTTTTCACTGAAATGTAACTTGGTCAATTACTGAGTTTTTGTTTAATAGTTGATGCCTGCCGATCATTTAAATACGTGTGCAAGATGGCGTTGAAACTACAGGTAAAACAGAAACTAATAGACAATCTGAAGATACATTATATTGAGGAAACTAGTGTTGCTGTGCATGGGGCCATTGTGTCCGCTCTGGTATGAGGCGGATCACCCTGGCGCCTAATAAGCACCGACATATGGCACCTCTATTAGGCATGTAGAGAATAAGTTCTGATGCGTGCTCAGTAGCGGTGAGAAACGAGTAAAGAATCCTACTTCTTCAGCAGTGTTTTGAGCGATATAATGATCGAGTGACGCCTGTGAATGGACATTGATAACGTGATTGTCAGTAGTCTCGATCAGTACGTGAGAAGCTGTATCTACGCACGCGATGTGACGTGAACACTATTAGTATGGTTTTATCCGCGACACAATACGGAGAGTTGAGCCGATCGCGGAAGGAAGGAGGTTCGATGGGGCTGGATACATCGCCCGTTCGAGGGGCGTACAACGGTGTCAACGTGGGTATCCAAACACACTGACTTTTTTTTATTTTCAAAGGCATAAACAGTTAATCTCTACAGATCGTTACAAACGCTGTTACATTTTTCGATTTAACATTGGGGCTCACATAGTAAAAAAGGTAATAATAACTAGACGACATCTGATATGGCAGCATAATGAGGAAAAAATTACAGTAAGTTAAAAAGTCACCGAAAAAAAAAATAAGATAAAGATTACGGAACATAAAGTACTGTATTATCACCAAAATCTCGTTCCGGAACAGTCGCCAGAAGATAGAGCCGCGCTACACGCGGAATGATAGGTCTAAATTTATTTTTTTTTTTTTTTTTTTTTTTTTTTTATTTTTTATTTTTTTTTTTTTTTTTTTTTTTTTTTTTTTTTTTTTTTTTTTTTTTTTTTTATTTTTAACTTAATTCTTCTTCTGTATCGAGGTATCATCATAGAGAAAGATGTCTACCGCAAGTTTCGTCGTTCTATGTTAATATTTCAGGTTAGGGGCCGGAGACCCCCTTTGGTGTGTAAGCTATTTAACTCGCCAATCATATGAACGTAGGTACGCTTATATTGGAAAGGGTGTATACCACGGTTTCGTCGTTCTATGTCAATATTTCAGGTTTGGGGGCTGGAAAGCTCGCTCTTTGGTCGTGTACGAGCTAACTTCTAAGGCTCATAATAGTGAATTGTGGGTACCTTTTATGAAGGGTGTATACAATTTTCGTCGTTCTATGTTAATATTTCAGGTTTTGGGGGCTGGAGATCCCCCTTTTGGGTGTGTACGGCTATTTATCTCCATATATGATGTGGGTACCTTATATGAAGGGTGTATACCAAGTTTCAGCCTTCTACGTCCAATATTTCAGGTTTGGGGGCTGGTGTCCTCTCTTTTGTTGTGTATGGTTATTTAACTGACCCATATATGTTGTGGGTACCTTATATGAAGGTGTATACCAAGTTTCAGCTCTACGTCAATATCTTCAGGTTTTGGGGGCTTAGCCACCCTCGGCGCGGAGGACGGACCGTGGGGATTAGGGGTGAAGGGGAGGGAACAGAGGGGCAGTAACATGAAAGGGCGTGGGTGATGGCTGGGAGGTTGAGAACGGCGAGGCGTGCGGGGGGGGGGGCGGCCGTGATGGCCGGGGGAGGAGGCTGCGTTGGCGAGGGGGGTGGAAGGCGTAAAGGGGGGGTGGCAGGGGGTGGGGGCCGGGTGGGTGGGGGGGGTTTGAGTGTCGGGCACCTTATGGGGGCGCACGGAGATGTTACCTCGTTAGCGACGAGGTTACGTCACCACCTATGGGGGTGTCCAGGTTGAGAAGAAGAGACCATGTAGCAAACTCTTCCGTTACTAAGTGAGGTTGCGGTGCGGTGCGGTGCGGTGTGGTGCGGTGCGGGAATATGCACGTTAATAAAAAATAATATTCGGTAACGTCTTATTAACATTTACTTTTTATTTATTTATTTATTTATTTATTTATTTATTTATTTATTTATTTATTTTTATTTATTTTTTTTTTTAATTTTTTTTTTATTTTTTTTTTTTTTTTTTATTTTCAATATTATTTTTTATTGTTTCGAAAAAAAACTGCGTTTTTTTTCGTGTGGAAAGGGTAAAGCGACCCTTTTCACGCTAATTAAAAAATTCCCACGGTATCCAAAAAATTCCCACTGCCATCCAAAACAGCTCTGGTACTACTGGGGCGACCAAGTAAAATATTTCTGCCTAAATACTTGTAAGAAAACTAGTTAAATGGTCCAACTGCGAGCACATTCTCATACAGTCACATTATTTAAGCATTCGCATTCATTTGCAATTAGTCGCAGTTCGCATCGTGATCAGCTTGTTTGGTGGAAAATTTATAAGATGCTTAAATAACGTAGTAATTCTGAGAAAGCTAAGTTTGAGCTAATTAAAGTGCTTTATAGAAAATATAATTTCGGCTATGAAAACATTTAACTTAAAAGACGATAATTGATTCAATCCTTTGTACATTTGTAAATATTATATTTAATCTTTTAAAGTTTATTTAATTAAGAAGGAATTTCATAGAGTTCACGGAAGAATAAGAAGCATTGGATGGCCATCCTGTTGTAAGTTGATGGGAGGTAGCGAGGACAGATTTAATCAATCAATCAATCAATGAACATCTTAGATAAAGAAGAAAGGATTGTTTATAACTTAAAGTATGTTTTTTCGTGTGATTAGTGCTTGTTCGCTAAACAAATTACAATTATTAATTTAAAAATTATTTTCTCTAGCAACATTAATAGCTCGCAAATGAATAAATAATAGTAAAGGTTTAAGACTAATAATTTAAATTTTTATCAACTGTATTGGGCAAAAATTTTTGTCTCGCGTGGTTTCAAATAAATTTTTAACAAAAATTTTAAGTTCTATTTCTGGTTATAAGTAGAAGGTTTAAGAGTTAAAAAAAATTTTTTGTATTTTGGTTAATAGAGGACTGACTATCGCTCAAGATATATGATGTCGCAGGCGGGTGTGGCTGCCGCTTTTTTCCCCATAACTTAGTGTTTGTCTTGACTGTGGCGCATGAATCTAGAGTTGACTAGTGGCGATGAATAGAGGTGATGAAAAATTGCGCTATCTTCTCAACAGAGTTTCGTCTCAACGTCCAAACATCTTAACAGCGATGAAGATACATTTAGGATTTAAATTGTTCTGTTAAAGAATTTAATCTAAAATCTACAATTAATTAAAAATTTATTTAGCTTTATGTTCATCGTTTTTTGAAAATCCCCAGGTTCATATATTTTGCTACAGTATATCAATTTTTCACATTGAAACAATTGATTGAGAAGAAGAGAGAGAGATGGATCAAAAACTATTTAAATTTTATGGACTTGCAACAGACGTATGGCAGGATTAAGAAACTCTGTAATATATGGTGTTGGCGGTAACTTCTGAATGGAAACAAAAGTATGTATGACGATATAGTGAATCGTGTGTAAGAATAAATGGATTTGAAAGTAAATGGTTTAATATTAATAGTGGAGTGAGTCAGGGATGTGTTATATCTCCTTTGCTTTCTAAGTTTTATATGGATGGCGTGATGAAAGAGGTAGAGGTGGTAAGGGAAGGTGTTAGACTGATGGAAAATGGAAGAGAGAGAATTATGATTTGGTTTTGTGTGGCAAATCTGAACTTTGAGAGGATTGGTAGAGGGGTTTGGCAGAATGAGTAAAAGGAGGGGTTTAAAGGTAAATGCAGATAAAAGTAAGGTGATGGTAGTGAGTGAGATGAACACGCGGTGTGAAGTCATGTTGGGTGGTGAGCAATTTTAAGAAGTATCGGAGTTTAAATATTTATGCTATATGTTAGATGAAAAGGTGCGGATGATACATAGTGTAGTGGGAAAGTTGTGAATGGCATAAAGGTGGCTAGTGAAATTAATTCCTTCTTGGATATAAAAGGACTGAATCTTGAGTTCATTAGGGTTTTGCATGAGGGTATGTTGTTACTGGTGTTAATGTATAGTAGTGAATCTGGGGTGTGGAATAAGAGGTATAGATCTAAAGTGGAATCTAGCGTTTTAGGTGTGAGAATGAATAATAGATAAAATGTTGAATAAAGGTGTTAGGGAGTTGTACGATATGAAGAAAGGCATAAAATAAGAGAATAAGATAATAAACGAAATTGCATTAAGAAGGTTTGGCCATATGGAAAGGTTGGATGATAGTCGGTTGGTTAATAGGATATATAGAGGTGAGTGTGCTGGGAATAGACCGGCTGGAAGACTGAAGAAAATGTGGATTGAGTCAGTAGAGGAATGTCTTGAGGAAAAGAATGACATGACTTTTGCAGAGGAGAGATGTGCTGAATGGCTGAGTTTTGTGAGGGGGTATGGTTGTGGTGACTCCAAGTGGATTAAACCTCTTGACAGGTATCACCAGTCTTGATAAAGCCTGTAGGGGGATTTCTTTTACTGCGACGAGATCTCACTTAAGGGTATGGAGTAGATGGTAGGGAGTGGGGACTTTCCTCTAGACCTGCGTCATGTTCTACTGTTTTTGTTTTTCCGGTGTATGTTGCCCACCTCACCCCAATCTGTGGAAAGGAGGTAGATGATATATATATATAAGTATATAAGAATATTCACTGTAATGGTTAGTATAGGGATATACATATATATTGTTATATATATATATAAGGCTAGAAGTGACATCACACATGTATAGTCCGTTAAACCGAGGTATGAGTATATATATATATATATATAGTTAGTAATATATATATATATATATATATATATAAGTAATAAATATATATATATATATATATATATATATATATATATATATATATATATATATATATAGTTATATAGTTATATATATATATATGTATATATAATATAGTATATATATATATATATATATATATATATAGGTCAGCCTTCGATTAGCCGTCATATGTATCTTAAAAACTAGTTACGTTTACACTAAAAAGGAATTCTACCTTAGAATCAGCGTAAAGTTTTGTTAGGAAACACCCTTAAAAAATAAAAAAAAATCGGTTTTAAAAAAAAAAAAAAGTGTATAAATGTAGAATAGTAATTTTAAACTTATTTTACCTTTCAACGTAACCTTACGTTGGCCTTTAATGTTGGGTGGTGCTTAAAAACCGCAAGTGAGTACCAAGGGTTGACCGCAAGAGAGTCGGGGGTCTTCGGCCTTCCGGGGAACGAGATGCAGGGTAAAAACCACTCCCCCCTCCTGGGAGGGGGCAACCGGAACCCCGCTCTTGGGTACTGGTGTCGTGGCTCCCCTGCCCCTTCCCCTTACAGGAAAACGCCCCTATGTTCCCTGTCGGATCAAAGCCTCCCATCGTGCCGTATATAGTATATATATATATATATATATATATATATATATATATATAGCATATATATATATATATATATATATATATATATAGATATTTAATTCATACTTGTGCACGTACCTTTTGAAATAAATGACAAAATGACACAGATTTAGCGATTTCAGTTTAGCGATTTCAGACCCCGTTACAATGAACTGTGATCAAGATGCCAGATGTTCGATAGAACTTTGCAAGTAAGAGAAACATATTAATTGTTATTTATTATTCATTTATTTCATTAATCATACTTATTTAATAATTTTCATAAGTAAAATTTTACGCTGTTTCTCAGAATTTAAAATTGATTCTTTAGTGTAGCATTAATAGTTTTAAGATACATATGACGGTTAATGGAAAGAGCTGGAGTCATATATATATATATATATATATATATATATATATATATATATATATATAATTTATATATATATATATATATATATATATATATAGTATATATATATATATATATATATATATATATATAATGTACAATAACATATATAAGGTTTATATATATATATATATATAATTATTTTCAGATGGTTCAGAACTTCACTTTTGTTTTCCAAGAAAAATGGAAGTAGATTTTGATCTTCTGAAAAGCTACAAGTCTAGTCTGAAATGTTTGGGAGGATACTCTGAGAACGATGATGATAACTTTTCGAACGAAAAATCATTCCTTCGGTTTCTAAACACCGATTATCTTCCTCAGGGAGATTCAAAAGAGAAAGTGGTAAGAATTTTATCATGATTAACGATATATATAGTTTCTTCATCTTTCTATTCTACACAATCTTCCACACAACATTAACATGTTCGGAAACTCGCAGCTCAAGCCTTCGTCTGTCCTTAATATTTTTGTTGTTTCCTTTTCTTGTTGTTTCTTTTTGCTGTTTCTTTTTGTTGTTATCTTTCTTGGAAGGTTTTTATTATTTCTCTTTCTAAACAAGCCTCTAAGTGGTTGGGTGTTCTGAGGTGTGTTCAGAACCTCTTCACGTCACCCCATGTACTCGCTCTTTATAGGGATGTCGTTCGCCCTTGTACATAGTATGTCTCACACATCTGTTGTGATTTTACCCACATAGTTCGCATTGAAAAGGTGTAGTCTAGGGATTTTCATCTTATCAACTCTCCTGCTCTCACCCTCTTCTCTGACCATCTTACATTCCTCGAGATTATTTAAACGGTTGAAGTTTCCCTTTTAATGATTCGCAGTATACTTCTCAGAAAATATTCCTGATCATATATTTCACATAGACCAACAATAAGGCCTCACTCACCATATCTTGTTCATATCATATTCATCCTCATCATATCATTTTTAGGGTGGAACGAAAAAGCGATATATATTTTTTCCAAGTGCGGAAAAGTTACCTTTTGATATGTACGCTTTACCTTTAAAATTTGGGAAATGTACGACAATTATTACCGGTGCCCCAAGAGGTTTGATTGTAATGGTTTTTTGAAAATATAACAATTTTCTAATACCAAATAGCAGAAACTATATTTTGCCACTGGAAAATATTTAATGTAATAAGTTCGTAAAATGTACGTTTTAGCGCATACATGTAACGACAAAAATTTGGTCAACCTAGATAAACTTGTTTTGTTGCTCTGCTCCAAACAATTTCCATGTATGGGTTCTCATTATTTTCATGGCCTTTTACTTAAAACACTTTTAACTCCCCCATCACTGTTTCACTCCTTTCTGTTATGCATGCGTAACTAATTGCCAGCTTGCTTCATTTCTCATTTGTCATCATTGTGAGCCGAGTGTTAGCATCGGTAGCACGTGTTTTTATTGTTTAATTGTTTATTTGATTTCAGGCATCTTTTTAAATACCACGTTTGAATCTTTACGGCCTAAAATATGGCGTCTACGCTGTCAACTTCATCAGTTTTAAAGACTAACCTCGAAGATATATTGTTCGAAAAGTCCATGCAGCGCAAGAGGCTGCAGCTATCTGCTCTATGAAGACATAATAAAGATTTTGGTGGTTAAGACATGCCTCTGAAATTAAACACCTGGGTGAAATAGGAGATCATTTTTAAAGCTGAGCCCGAGTTATGGAATGAGCTCCTATAAGAACATAATCGATTTTTGAAATTACTTAGAACTATTATGAGTAGTACAGGAATCTCTTAAAACCATATAAAGGGCGAAAAAATGACAAGTATAATAAATTGAAATTAAATTTATTCCAAGAAAATGCCAAAAAAAAAAGTTGTCTGATATTCTACATGCAATTGTGAAATATCCCAAAAAGTGCCTAAAGAAGAGCAATTGTTTTTTTATTGATCACCCACGAACTGAGAGAAAAATGGCTTCATGATATTTAGATATTTTTGTGGCTGCTAGGAAAAAACAAGAAAAAAAAAAAAGAAAGGAGAAGGAAATGTTAAGATATATTAGGTATAAAGAAACTGATTCAACAATAAATAAAGTGGACGGTAGTTTGGGAAATAAAGAAGGAGCTGGAGAAGTATCTACACTGGCTATTGAAAATTGCAGTTATGTGAACATCCACATCACTGTAATTATTATTACATTTTGTTTCATTTATCATGATTTCATTTTATAATAAAAAATAACACTTTTTGAACGAATTTACCACATCTTGTTCAGTAGCATACTATATTGTAGGGTTGTCCTATGCGCCTGGTGCGGTGCGTGGTGCGCTCATTTTTGGTGCGGTGCGGTGCGGAGAGAAGTACGCATTCATTGAAACATAGAAGTGCAGTGAGGTGCGACAGAAATGACTTTTGGTGCGGTGCGTTTTGCGCTTACCCTCGGTCGGTGCTGTGCACAAATTCCGGGGCTCGGCCATCCCTACTATATTGGAAAGAATTAATAATATACTCTAGGGCTTCATGAGACTGCGACAAACCCTCACCGTGTAATCTCATCAATGTGGGGTTCATCCCCTGGACCAGGCCCACAACCATAACCTCAAACAAAACTCAGCCATTCACTCCTATTGTGCACATTTCTTCTCGCTTCTGCCAAACTCACATTGATTTCCTTCGAACATTCCTTTACTGACTATATCCACTTTTTCTGTGGTCTCCCAGCCAGTCGATTCCCAGCACACTTCGCCACTATACATCCGCTTACAGGATTAATAGGGAAGCTCTATGACCGGGTTTAGTTATATATTTTGTTGGTGGTAGGCTTCTGAATGGAATCAAAAGCATGTATGTCGATAGTGAAGCGTGTGTAAGAATAAATGGAGTTGAAAATGAATGGTGTAATAATATTAATGGTGGAGCGCGTGAGGGATGTGTTATATCTCCATGGCTGTTGAATTTGTATATGGTATGGATGGGGTGATGAAAGAATAAGGGGCAGGGGTGGAAGGGGAAGTTGTTAGAGTAATGGAGAATGAAAGAGAGTGGAGGGTCCCTGCTTATTGTATGCTGATGATTTTGTTTTGTGTGGCCAATCTAAAGGAAGTTTGAGAGGATTTGTAGAAGGGGTTTGACGGAGTGTGTTAAAGGAAGGGTTTGAAAATAAATGTAGATAAGTATAATGTGATGGTAGCGAGCGAGGAGAGTCCGTAGTGGGAAATTATGTTGTTGGATGGTGAGCAATTGGAACAATAATCTGAGTTTAAGTATTTAGGTTTTCTTTTGGATGAAAATGGAAAGGATGATGCAGAGTGAAATAGGAAAGTTGTGAATGGTTGGAAGGTTGCAGGGGCAATTAAATCTTTAGTGAATACAAAGGGACTAAATTTTGATTGTGCGATGGTTTCGCATGACTGTATGTTGTTCCTGGTGTTAATGCATAGTAGTGAAACTATGGTGTGGAATAAGCGGTATAGATCTAAGGTTCAATCTGTTAATATAGATAATTCTTAGAGGCGTGTTATATAGGCGTGAAAAGAATTGATAAACTGGGGAATGAACGTGTTAGAGAGTTGTGTGGTGTGAAGAAAGGCGTGATTGGGAGAACAAACGAGAATGTATTAATATTAAGATGGTTTATTCATGTGGAATGGATGGATGATAGTCGGTTGGTT
>JABUQX010095720.1:22500-25000 GCA_015478945.1 Trachelipus rathkii
GGAATATGAAAATAGAGAGATATTCACTTTATTTATACCTGCGGTAGAGAAAAGAAGGGTGGTGGTGTGGCGCTTTATGTTAAAAGCAATATTCAATCTGTATTAATGACTGACTTTAAAATGAATCATGATATTGAATCGGTGTGGGTAGATATTCTTATATACAATAAATCATATAGAATAGGGGCATTTTATAGACTTGTAGGCAGAGCCAAGAAATAGGCATGAAATTTTGACCCCCCATCCCGAACCTCTTTGTACAGTAAAGAAAAAAGTATAGTCATAATGGGTGATTTTAATTTTCCGGGCATTCATTGGGATTCCTTGTCTAATATGGACCATAGTAGTTCTGCATTCATAAATTGCATACTAGATAACTTTTTGACCCAGATGGTCCAAAGAACCCACAAGACACGATGCACTATCAGACTTAATATTAACTAACGATGAAAGTATGGTGGATAAAGTTAGAGAGTTGGGGAGAATTTAGGACTTAGTGACCATAATATATTAGATTTAACATGAATGTGATATCTGGGCTCAAATTGCAAGTTAATAAGGAAAAGATCTTAGATTTCCGAAATGGCGATTTTACCAAATTTCGAGACATGCTTAGTACAATTAACTGGGATAAAGAGTTTAAAAGACCAAAACTGTTTGATCATGTGGGAATACATTTTAAGCAAATTTTAATGAATATTCAGTCAGTATGTTTTAAAAAAGATAAACCCATTAGGGTGGCAAAAGAAAACCGGTTTGGTGGAATAGAGATAAGAGAGAAAAGGAGTAATAACGTAGTGTTTTAAAATATTCAAGGGTAGTAATAGGAAGGATGATTTAAAAAATTGTTCAAAAAAATAGAAATGAACTTAACCAGTCAATAAGAATGTCAAAGAGAGGCAGAAATTAATTTAGCAAGGAATAGTAATAAGAACCTGAAGAAGTTTTTTAGCTTTTATAAATTTAAAAGTAAGAATAGGACAACTGGTCCAATTAAAATTGATGAAAATTTAGTGAGTTCAGATAAGGAAATGGTCAACATTTTCAATGCTTATTTTGCTTCAGTGTTTACTGAGGAAAGATTAGATAATAGTTTGGAGACTAATACTTGTATGCATGTAACATATAGACTTACAGAATTTGAATTTGATGAAAAAGATATATAAAACGTTTATTAGATCATATTGGCCCAAGTAAAGCTGCAGGCCCTGATGGTATATGGTAGAATTCTGAAAGAAGGGTAGTACCAGCATTGCAAAGGCACTGTATTTGATTTTTAAGCGATTCTATAACATTTGGTGAGGTACCAGATGACTGGAAAACAGCATATGTTGTGCCTATTTATAAGAAAGGTAGTAAGGAAGATTTGGGAAATTATAGGCCAGTTAGCTTAACATCTCTGGTTGTAAAGGTTCTGGAAAAGTTACTGAAAGGTCATATAGAGAAATATTTAGAAGATAACAAGGTATTGTATGACTCCCAGCACGGTTTCAAAAAGGGTAGATCATGTCAGACAAACCTTTTAGAATTTATGGAATACATTACTGACTGCATCGACCAAGGAGATCCAGTTGATATTGTATATTTAGACTTTAGTAAAGCTTTTGATAAGGTTCCCACATAAGGCTGATGAAAAAGTTATTGCAATGTGGTATAGATGGAGTGGTACATGGTTGGATTAAAGAGTGGTTGCGAAATAGAAAACAGTGTGTACAACTTAATGGGAATAAATCATCATGGGAAATAGTGAAGAGTGGTGTCCCACAGGGTTCAGTGCTGGGGCCACTATTGTTCCTCATATATATAAATGATTTAGACCAGGGACTTAAATGCAAGGTTTTTAAGTTTGCAGATGATACTAAAGTGGCCACCTCAGTTAGGAATAGTGAAGGATGCATAAAGATTCAAAATGATCTTGATAAACTTCTTGGGTGGGCAGATAAGTGTCAAATGAATTTTAATAGTAAAAAGTGTAAGGTTCTTCACCTAGGTTACTCAAATAAAAGTTTTAACTACGATATGAATGGGGATTGGCTTGAGTCTGTGGACCAAGAAAAAGATTTAGGTGTGATTATAAGCAGTAATTTGAAAGTAGCTAATCAGTGTTTGGAAGCTAGAAATAAAGCTAATAAGATGCTGGGCATAATAAATCGCAATGTTGTTTACAAGAGCAAGGAAGTAATAAGTAAACTGTATAATAGCTATGTTAGGCCAGTAATAGAGTATTGTGCACAAGTTTGGGCCCCTTATTTAAAGAAAGACTTAGATATGCTAGAGAGAGTGCAACGTAGAGCAACAAGGATGATTTCTGGGTTTAAGGGTAAGAGCTATGAGGAGAGGCTGAAGGAGTTAGGAATGTTTTCTGTAGAAAGGCGATTTCTCAGAGGGGACATGATACAAGTCTACAAAATATTTACATCTAATGATAATACAGAGACCAATAAATTTTTCATAGTAGAACATGGACAGGTGACCAGGGGGCATAATAAGAAAATTAAGA
>JABUQX010095720.1:37500-60593 GCA_015478945.1 Trachelipus rathkii
AATAGGAGTAAGACTGCGATGAACCCTCACTGTGGTATCTCGTCAATGTAGGCTTCACCCCTTGGGCAAGGTCTACAACCATATCACACTCATAAAACCCTGCCATTCTCTCCTATTATGCACCTCTCTTCTCTCGCCTTTGCCTATAGACTCAACATTTCTTTTTTAAATCAGATATTCTTCGATTTACTTCTTGTATCTGCGTATCCTCTTTTTTTTTTTTGTTTGTTTAAAAGGCTAAATCGTCATCACATTATATCGGTCTCCCAACCAGACGATTTCCCAGCACTCTCACCCCACTATACATTCATCATCTGTATATAACAACAGAAAAGCTTACTCATTCACGTCGGGAATTGAACCACTAATCATCCATCGTTTCCATATGACCAAACCTCTAAATACAATACACTCTCGTTCATTCTCTCATTTTCGTCCTTCTTTACACAACGCAACTCCCTAACAAGTAGAGAATTGGTCTCAAGGATAGGTCAAGATTAAATCAAAATCACCATTCTCACACATAACATGGCCCTAGATTTGGTCCATACTGGCAACACCCTTAGATGTACTTTAAATCTATTTACCCTCTTTTAATATCTCCATTTACCTTTAGGATTTTCAATTACTGTACTATTAATCACCCGTGGTGGTGATAGCCCAAACACCGTTATAAAACCTATACTATATAACATGCGAATGGAGTAAAACACACCTGCACCAACTCATAGAACTTGTCTCCTTATTTACAAACTTGTGAGTTTAATAATAAAAAAGGATATTAAATTAATTAATTTACACTCTCCTACCCATCCACCACCTTTCCCCTCACTGAGCGAACTCTTGGTGGCATCCATCTCCGAGTTTCGCCTACTTTTTTCAGTATCATAGGCAAATATCTATCCCCAATGCATTTTTAAAATATCTGTCCGGCAGAATACTCCCCTTCTCATAGTTGGTTCCCAATTCCTAATCTGTGTGCTCCGAAACAACTCAAATCCTTTCCGTCGAAAAAAAAACAAAAACCACCCCCATGTAACCCCGCCATAATTTTTAATTAACGATACCCGCCTATGGTCGGAGCGAACAGCACACCCTCCTCTCATCTTTCATGTCAAACCATAGCCACTTAGAGCATACATCCTTTGAGTAACTATCCATAGTTTCATCTCAAATATCCTTCAAGAGTTTGTCCAATATAGCTTAAATAACTAACATTAAACCGAAAACTTCAACTTTACGAGTCTTAACAGAATTTGCAACTAAACACCTGTTTGTACCCATTTAAAATTTTCAACAAACACTCATTAATCCTCTGATGAGAACCCCGTCTACCCATCCTCTCAATTTCATCTACACCAAACTTTCTTGGCCAAGATTTCATGGTCTATCCACCCACAACATAAAAATGATAATCTAAGGAGTCATGTGAATAATTCACCTCATAGAGGGATCCTATTCACGTCCGAGCAAATAAAATATCGAAAGGAAATTCTAGGTCAGTCCCAAAAACCTCTCAGTTTACTATATGCATACCAACCCCATGAGCTTCCTCTAACTTTGAGAGATAATATCTAAATTTTTGAATGAAAGGAAATTTTATTCCGAGTAATTACTGAAAGTAAAAATATTAAAATAGCCAATGCTAAGCTATCTACTAATTCTGTTTGAAAATTAATTTAAATATAATAAAACCATTGTACATAATATAAATAATTTAATAAAGAAAGTAAAAAAATAATAAAAGATTTAATTCGATTAATATTTTCTTCTTCAAAACTTATATATGACAATTCAACATTTTCAACACATAGAAGGAAGAGTAAATAGTGCCTTCGTAATATATTTTTGAACTCTCACCTCAAAAACCCTAAAGACACCTCAAAAAATTAAAGTCAGGGACTATATAACCTAATTCAAAATCCAAAAAAATTTAGTTAAGTTTTCTTTTAACAATAGCATCAGTAAGAGAATGACGGAAAGTTATTTCATGTTAACCCAACCCGGAGCGGACTATTAATTTTAAAATCATTGGTTTGGAGCCGGAACAGGTGTCGGACCTGTATATTAGACATAAATTATGGCAGAAAACTTCACGACGAATAACTCGATTGCTCGGACAGGCATATTCTAACATCCGCTTACATTCCAGCAAATATACTTAATATATTGAACATTTCATACTACGGCACATGGTACTAATCAACGATTAGGCAAATATTTCTGGAAACACTTCACAAATTATACGGTAAATCATGTGTGAAGTCTCAGAAACTTAAAATTGCGGAGGCGTTCTACATCAAAAACCAAACGCAGACAAGATCATATAACATAAAAATATTTAATGTACTTATCCCAAACTACTAGACTAAAATATCATTTGATTTAATTGTTATATATTAAAATTAAGACTATCTCATTCGTCATCATTAAAGAATCAATGCGCTCTGATAGATGGTTACTCAAGTGAGAGGACTAGTTATAACGGCGTACGGTGGAAAATGATAATTATAAAATATAACTTCTTCTTCTCATGTAAATAAATTTTTATTCATAAAATTATATTTTAAGAAAAATTAAAATTATGTACAAAATAATAACTATTTAGAACTTTGGATAAATAAAATCTATAAAAAACTTTTAATTAATAAAAAAAAGACTAGAATTTAATTCTATATATTATTATTGTTATCATATTATTATAATTATATAATTATTATTATTATTATAATTATATTATTATATTATTATTATTATTTTATATTTTATATTATATATTTATATATTTTAATATTATTATATATTATTATTATTAATCATTATCATTTAAAACTGAAATTATTATAAATTAATATTGGTTAAATGATTAGAATTTATTTAAGTACTGTTAATGATTATTATTAATTTAATTATGATTAATATTATTATTAATATTTATTATTTTAATTAATTATTATTATTATTATTTATTATTTATAATTAATTTATTAAATTTAAATATTAATATTGTATTTATTTATTCTTTATATTTTTTATTTTTTATAGTTTTATTATATTTAATTCCTTTATAATTTATTTTTGTTATTTATTATATTTTTTTATATTTATTTTATTTTTTTATATTTACTATTTTATTTTTATTATATCACATCATCACATAAGGGACAATTAAAAGGTCAATTAATTTTATTGTGTTTTATTTTTTATAATTTTTGTTAGTTTAAGTGTTTTTTTATTTATTTATCTTTTTGTATCTCTCCTAGTTGTATTTTTTCTCACTTGTGAGTTAGTTTGAATTTCCTCCTATGGTGAATTTTCTCCTCTACATTTTGTGTATAAATAAAAGTATTTATTTGATTTTAGTTAATTAGCATATACACATACACTCGTGCCAACGCACACACATGCACATAACTTTGACACTGATATTTAATGCGGATTATATGCCCCGGACAAGCTGCAGAAGACACTCAAAAAGGAAAAAAAATAACAAGTATTCAACTGAAAAATCATAATAAAAAAGAGCAGAGAGAATACAGGCTAAAGATAACAATGCATAACACGGTGCAATATACAATGTGACATGTACTAGATAAAAACGGAGAACAAGATAAGGCAAGAACAAACTTCGAATAGTTATTTAAAGTTAAGCATTACATATATAAAAACAAAAAAATAATGACCTTATGCAGTCACTTACAAAAATAATAAGGTAATCCAAAAAAATAATTCATAGTTTCTTAATTCCTACACCTTTATGTTGCCAACTAAAATCTCCCAAATTTACGTTCTATAAAACTTCACCCGGACGCGCCTACACCTCCCCTTGAAATGAAGACATTTTCCGGGAATATTGCTTACTTAATATTTTATACGATATTTTGGTGGTTTTTATCCACTGTCAAAGTTTGTCCGCATGCATATTAATCGAACACCCTGTATATATAATATATAGGTATATATTACATTTATTATATAAATAATTTAATATTCATATATATATAGCGTTGTATATATATTAGAAAGTATCTTATTATATATATATATATAATTATATACTACATATTATATATAATATATATATATATATTCGCCATCCCTCCCAGCTGGATAATTTCGATAATAGGATATACTTTTGCGTTACCTACCAAGCAAACGAAGGTAATATTTTCTTATATATTAGAATGAGTACACTCGTACAATTTATGTCAATATAAGTGAGAAATAAGATTAGGAGATAAGTAGTAGTGAATCATTGACTAAAATAAATGATTAGCTAAATGATATATAATAATATAAGAAGTTTTTATGTACGTTGACCAGGGTGTGCGCCGAATGAGAGGGTAAAGGGTCAAGGTTGAAGCGATAACGCAAACTCGTATACCAGAAGGGAACTACGAGCGCAAAGAGTGGTAAAGCGAGGAAGGCTAAAAGGTAATTGGAGAAAAAAGGAGTAAACAAGAGTTTATTTGGCGCGGAGTTACAATGGGAAATGAAGACAGGTAAGGAGTCTCGTTTAAATCGTCGTGTTATATAGCTCAAAACAACATAATCTCCCCGTTAGTAACGGGAGATAGACAGGTTTCCCAACTGAAATTAAAAAGAAGTTTAAGAAGCTAACAAAATACGTGCTCGACTCTCTGACTTCTCATCTTCTGCTCCTCGTATACTCTTCTCGTACTCTCTCATACATCGCTCATGTGAGTAGGAAGGGAAAGTATAGTGATATAGAGTAGATATGGTAGAGATATCATAGTAAGTTTATATCGGATACGTTACTATATAGGCCACCGGTGCGTGGAACCGGTGCTATATATATATATGAGTTATGACTAGTAAGTTCATAGTAAATACATTTACGTTTGAAGCCACTACAGTAATATCATGACCCATTTCTAATTTTTTCCCAAAAAATCTGGTATATTGTACTTTATATTTTATAATAAAAGTACAACTAATAATATAATTATAGTTTTGATACTCATAATTTTTTATAATTATATATTTATATATATATAAGTTTCCATATTTTAATACATTTATATATTATGTAATCAATTTTGTTTTATTATATATAAATAATTTTTAGCTTATATATATGCCCAAATTTTATTTAAATATTTAGTGATAGAGTGAAAATTCCAATTTTTTTAAAAGCTTAAATCAAAATATAAATTTTTTAAATTTTAATTTGTGTGAATAAACATTACAGACGAGTCTACAAAAGGTCCCTTGTTTTTTTTAATATTTTACCCTTAGAAAAAAAATTGGTATAATTTAAACTGAGTTAGACATTTACATCCCTCTTGGGAGGAAAGGCACACGCTCATCCCTCTGCGACTCCCCATATGGATATAAAATATACCCAGTAAGAAAAATAAATTGATTTATCCTAGTAGGAATTTAATGACATCCCTATATGGAGTATTATATAACTAAGATGAAGCTTGTATTAAAGCCCCGGATAAACCCCGCCTGAAACCGAGAGTTCGGAGCAATCAACCTTTGTGATGCTGGGCGAAGCACTGAAGCCCGCTAGCCGGTTAATATTAAAATGCTGGGAGAAGGAGTAGGAGCAGGAGCAGGAGCAGGAGCAGGAGCAGGAGCAGGAGCAGGAGCAGGAGCAGGAGCAGGAGCCGAAGCTGGAGCTGGAGCTGAAGCTGGAAGTTGGATCTAGAGACTGGAGCTGGACTGGAGCTGGAAGGCTGTGAAGACTAGGAGCTTGTGGAGCTCCCGAGAGGTTTGGCCAATTTGTAAGGATAAATCTGGGCCGGGGAACAGGTGAATATCCCCAAGCTAATGGTTAAAAATTTACAAATGATAGGACCCTACCCGGGCATAACCGTCCCGTGGCACATCGGCAGTCAGAGCCGGTAAAAAAATTTGCGGCTAATGACTCGCCATGCCACTGATCCTTGTATCCTCATGCATTAAAATAATGAATATAAATATGCTAAAAGTCAGTGTATTATAAGAAAGTAATTATAAAACCAAAAATAAATATAATAATACTTATATACTAATGCTTGTATATGCCATTCATATCGACTCGATAGTGAATCTTCTCACTATTATTTGAATTTTTTTTATTGATATATATTTTTGCATTTTATTTAATTTTTTGGTTAAAAAATAAGTTCATGATTTTTTTTAACGTTCAATGCTGTTTCAGATAGTTTTCCAGTTATTAATTTTGATCAACATTTTATATCCCCGACTATTTAATATAAGATTTAAGGATCCATGTCTATTATAGAAATAAAATAACATTAGAATAAAATATAGCTATAAAAGCAAAAGGACTACTCTGCGCTCCATTCAGAAATTTACATACAAATCCCAATAATAAAAAATACTCCAATTACAGCGCTATCATGTTTCAAACATGTTTTCTTTTATTCTGATTGTAACCTTAATATTCCCATCCAAATTTATCCCTTACAAAATACACTTCTTTAAATGTGTCGGCCTCCTTCATTGTGTCATAGAACTATAAGCCCTATTTTAAGATTTTAGAAGTGCAGATCCCTCAGGGCCAATAGGGTTTATATAAGAAATAATTTCACTTAATATATAACTTTTTATTATATAGCATCAATGCCCCATTATCAACAAAATTTTTTATATATATATATATATCGTCCAAAATAATTAAAAATAAATAAAAATACCATTAATAGAATTTCAATATAAAATTGATTTTTTTTTCTTACATCAAATATACCTAATTCAAAAAGACACCCCTCCCAGTCCTAGCCAGTTTTGTGATTCGCTTCAAAATTATACTCTCACTGCTAAGTTAAATATGTACTCAGAAGATACAATTCACTCTAGTAACCCAAGTAAATCAGTAGATAAAAAATAGTTCTCTACTTTTTATAAAATACTTGTCCTACCCCGCTTTTCACATCACACAGTCAAACATTCCATTGCACTTCACTTAGTGATAATATAACTCCCATTTTTGAGGCTTGGTTCACTATTTAATTGATCTCTTAAATATATTTGATTTCTTAGGTGAAGTTATGAATTTCAGAAACAGCGTTTTTCTAAGTGAGTTAATAAATTTTTAGAGTTTATAAAATAGATTCATGATTAACTTAGATTTTCATCATATCCTTAGAGTATAAAAGCTCAGATGATAAAATTCAGGTATTCTGAGTTGGTCACAGACTTCCTAATAAATCTTAGTAATTATCATAAACTGTACTACTCCAGTTTACACCCTTTATTATACCTACTCTAGTGATTCGTTGAATATCTATAATTGTATATATTCTAATATTTTGATAATATTCATAATATATGTAGATCTATTGATGCTTATTTGACATATTTATTTATATTAAATAAATTTGATTTATATAGTCAATGTATATTTTATACACCTTTATATAATAGACATATATATATAATGATAATCTCAAAGTGAGAGTTAAAATCTAAGTTAATCAATATCATTTCACCTTATACCTTACTCTAATTCGGTGAGATCTAATATATTGATCTATTGATATGCAAGTTTAATATATATTTTTGTATATACTATATATACTAATATAACACAATTATTAATAAAATACTTTTATTAGTAGTTATTATGCTATATTCCTCTTTTTCTATTATAAAATTTAGTTCTTTAATTATATTTCTTTATACTAAGGATTATGTATTATATTCTTATATATTTATATGTGAGTTTATAACTTATAATAAAAAAATATTTTAACCTTATATATATATAGTTATTACATACTCCATAATAAGCAGTAGGTTTAATCTAGATTAAAATCAGTTATAATACAAATGGTAACCACCTCACATATACTCACTATTATTATACTACCCTTACTACTAACCCATATAACTATATAATGGAATTACTATATTTGATCTCACTTAATAATTAGATAATATTATTAAGCTATGGTCTGCTATTAATAATGATGTATTATAAATATTATAATATAAGTAATTAACTTTTGTTCTAGTTATTGTATATTAATAAATTATACTATATATAATTTAACATATAATAAATAATAATAAAATTATCTTATTGCTTATGTTAGCGGTATGATTATTATAGTGAAAAAATAGATTACTGAGTATTACGGTAATATATAGATATTGATAGAGCATAATATATATATATTATGAGTGTTGTTATTGTGAAAATGTGTGGAAGTATTTTAAAATGTTGTTGTATGATATGAATTGTTTGAATTTAAATGTTTTAGTCGTTCGTATAATAAGTATTATATTAGTATGTTTTATGATTATATAAATATTAGTTGTTATTTTTAATATATTATTTGTTAATAGTTAATAATTATATTGTTATTAATATTATAATAATTTCTAAAAGTAAATATTTATCATAAATATTTAAATAATAAAATTAATATATACAACACTTTTTTTACATAAACTTAATATATACTATATATATATATATATATAATAATTATATATATATAATTGTTATTTTATTTACTATATAATTATAACATTATTATGTCATAATGGAATGATAAAAACTAATATACAAAAAATAATATATATCTCAATAATACCTAAGCCTATACATGATAACTAATTACATGCATTATCATTAACAATATGAGATTAAATCATTAAATAATTTAAAATAGATATTATCAACCTTTAACCAGACTCTCAAGGAAGTTGGCATAACATAATCTCCATATACTTATATATATATAGAATTATACTTATATAGTTATACAAATTTAGTCAAAATAAATATTATATTAATGTATGATATTGTTTATGGTGTTTTATGAGTGTAATATGTATATATATATATAAGACAACATCACACCTCATATTAATATTATTATATATTTATATATTTATATCAGTTAGGCTTATAGGATATATAATTATATATAGAATGCCATTGTTAAAATATTATTCTAAATATAATACATTCTATTATTTATAATTTATAATTTATAATTATAAATTATATTATAATTATTAATTATTATTACTTATTATTTATATAAATTTTAATTTATGAAATACGTTAGTTATTATAATTATATATTATTATTATAATTATATTATTATATTCACACATATAGAATACTCCACTAATAAATCAATACCATTAACGCTGTGCGTTTCACGTTTAAGCTCATGCAGGTTTCAACTCAAGTACTTAATAAAATATAATACATTTTCGATATATATTTATATACTATAGATATTATTAGTAGTAATGAGAAAATTGCTCTTCATTATAACTACTATAGATAACATCTTAAAATACTATATAATTATATCAGTCACTAAATTTTAAGACGCTCAAGGGTGTTAACCAATCAGAGAAACTGTATTTTGCTATGTCCATTCACGGGAACAGCCAATGAAATTTCGAGGAAATGACTCATTAATTCTTATAATTAATTACTTTTATTGAATACACAATTATAGAGAAGTTGATATATAAAAGAGGTATAAGAGATTATTAACTTGTTGACTTACACAATATCTTTATTGAACACTAATATTATAGAGTAAGAGAGGGTAAAAGGGATTATTTAATATTTAACTTATGTGTTATTACTATACCTTTTTATTTATGTCTACTTTACTTTAATTATTAATCTGTATTTTATATCTTATACCTTAATAGTTTTTATATCATATTTTAATATTATATTTAATATTAATTTATATATAATTTATATTTTTATATTATATTATTATTAATTTAATTATATTTAATTTTTTAATTTAATTATATATTATAATATAATATATTATTATTATAATTATATAATATATTATATATATTATATATATATTACATATTATTAATATATATATATTATTATATATTTATATAATTATATATATTATTATTATTATATTATAATTTATATATATAATATCAACTATTATATATTATATTAATATTATGTTATTAATAAATTAATTAACAAAATAAACTATGAAATATATATAATTATACCTAATATTACACCTTCAATTCATCAACTATACACACATCACACATACCTACAATATATATTATAATATATATTAGGTAACCACTAGTCTTCTACTTACTAATTAACTATGTAATTAATACCATTATTTGACAATAATACTTGACCAGGTTGGATCATTACTTACTTAGATTCGTCATAATGAAACTAGTTAATTATTTTATTATTGATTTAGTTAAGTATCATGTATATATAACATTATATTTCTATATATATACTATAAACTCTAGTTGGTGAGAATGAAATATCATTATATATATTATTTATTCGTACAATATTATTATAATATATATAAAAACTATATTTACGTTTTGTTTATTATGATTATTTATATCTTTTACGTTTATCTATTTTATTCTTTTATATATTATATTATTATATATTTTGTATTATATAAAAGTTATTATTTAATTATATATATATATTATATTATATTATTTTTTTTAGTTATTTTAATTTTATTATTATTATTATTTTTTATTTATTATATTTAAATAAAATATAAATATATTTTAATAATATATATTTTATTTATTAATAAAAATAATCTTTTATATAATTATTTTGGTAGTTTTTTTATATGGTTTTTATTAAATATATTACCTTTTTTGTATATTTTAAACTTAATAATATATTTATCTTTCTATTATAATTTTTAATTAGTTTATATATATATTGTAAAATAATTTTATATTGCATTTATTTATACTATAATACCCTATATATAAGCAGTAAATCTCAATAGGTAAAATATCACTCTTAGATATAATAATCATATAATACCACCCACCCCCTCGAATCTCTACCTACCTCATTCTCTCTCAATTTGATCTATTGGATATTCTAATTGAATTCAAGTCATTATATATATTTTTATTTAATTTTAAATATTGCATTTTATAGTATTGTATAGCTCAATAAATTGGAGAGCTTTTGCGTATATGTATAATATAATATCACATCACCAAAAACCCATACTTTATATATGTGATTTATTATATTATAATATATATAGTTATAATAGTTTTGAATTATTAAAATTCTTAAGGATTTATTATAATTTAATAAATTTATATATTTTATTTTAAATATTTTATATATATATTGTATATGTATTACCTTAACACTCACCGCTAAAAGACACCTTATCACGGCCGTACTAACCTTATATCAGGTAACCTAATATATATTTAACTATATAACTATATAATAATTCTAACCTCTATAAATATATATATATATATATATATTATTAATTAAATATATACTAATAATATATAATTATATTATATAATTTATATATTAATTATATATTAATAATATATATTATAATATAATTATATTAATATATATATTATTAATATATATATAGATATATATAATAATAATTATATATATTAATATATTATATTAGATATAGTAATAATATTAATTATTTGTGAGTGTGAGCTTGTGATGTATTAGGTGTGATAATGTATGTGTTGTTAATGCATTGCAATTGATTTATATATATATATATACCTCAATTAGACGCAATTTATATACTCATACTTATATCTGTAATACAGATGTGGGGCATGTTAATAATTATTTAGATACCTACGTTCATTTGTTTTAATTCCTCCTCCAAAGCTGGAATTATCCTCTTATTGTCACACTCACTTAACAGGTCACCATTTGATTTGTAATAGTATATGCATCTCATGTAACCACAAGCAATACTTCCAATATGCATCTGTTACTACTAACAATAGTGAAATAGGATTAAGGAATGTTTTGCAGTAATGTTAAAACTTAAATAGAGAAATATTCTATCATAAGCAGCTATCCTTATTTATGATTTTTAAGTTATGTAATCCTTGCAGTGCGATAAGTTTTAGGTCTCAGATTAATAAGCGTTATATATTTAGTGTTTGGAAAGTAATCTTATAGTATATTATTGTGAGAATTATAAATAAATAATAATTAATAATAAAAATAATAAATTAAATACTATAATAATTTATTATACAATATAATAATTTAATAATAGTTTCATAATAATAGTAATTAATGAGAGAAAAATAATACTATTATAAATTATTCAAGCGATACATTTCACCAGAAAAAAATAAATTTAACAAATAATACTTTTTTGTAGGTCATTATTAGTTTATAAATAAGATTGAGATTTAGCTACGTTTGTAAACATTTCTTATAATATATATAAATATATGGTATATAGATATTGAAACTTATCTTATATAAATGTTAGTTTACTCTATTTGATTAATGATATAAATGCTCTAATGATACAAGTGAGGCTATTTAGTAGTGATGAGATTAAATTTTTTAGTTTTAAGTTTTTATAATGAATATTACAATTTCTATAGTTTTGACGTATTAAAATAATATATTTAAGAAGAGTATATAAAAAATTGGAATAAATAAATAGTTATATAGTGATGTAATAATTATTTGTGATTTTAGTGTTAGCCAACCCATGATTACTAAAAGCTACTTACTATGTAGTATTATAAGTATGATAAGGAAACTATTATTAAATGATTACAGTTACTGTAATTTAAAGAAAGTTGAGTATGTTATAGGTGATTTGTTAAATAATGTTCTTATATATTTATATATATAATATATATATAATATATTATATTATATATATATATATAATATATATATTATAATATAATATATTAAATTTAAATAATAATATATATATAAATATATATATATTATATATTAATTAATATATTATATATATAATTAATTAATTATATATATATATTATATATATAATATTTAATTAATATATATATTATATAAATTATTATATATATATAATATATATATATATATATATATATTATATGGATATATAATATATATATACATATATATATATATATATATATATAGATATTAATTTCAGAAATTTAAATTAATACTCAGTTAAACTAGATAACTAAAACATGCAAAAAAAATAGTTACACTTTAACTTAATTATAAAAAATACAACACTCCACTCAGCCATAATCAACCCTATAAAACACCTACATATAATAAAAAAAAATAATAAACAAATTACAATTCCTAAAATTAAAATATAAATATAAATAAAATTTATTAAGTTAAATTAAAAATAATAAATTAATAATATATACTATAACAACACTATTAATAAGAATAACACTAATATATAAATATTATCATATTAATCTATATAATATAATATATAGTCATATATACTATATATATATATATAAACACAATTATATATAACATAATAATAAATATATTATATATATAATTCTATACTACACAAATACCAATTGTCCCTCAAATGCTGTTACTGCTGCAGAAATACAAAAAATCAAAACAAAAGGCTAAAAAAACGACTAATTAAAGCAAAAGCGCTTAACAATCAATAAAAAAATTGACGCTTAGATAATCAAGTCCCACCCGAACTGATCAGAAACATACCGGATAAAGTCCATTGATACCATATCAAAGAGAAAAAAAATAAATATAGCTCTAAGTTATTATAATAAAGTTAATTAATATTAATTATTATATTAAAATCTTACCATACTAAAGACAAATAGCAGAGTAACCACGCATAAATATAACTTCTAGAGTAGAGGGAAGTAAACTCCAGGCGGAAACAATCAAATATAACCTAATACATCACAAGGCCGATAAATAAAGTATAATAAGAAGACTTGACCAAATGTTCTATTTCCTAAAAAGTATAATACAATATAGCAGAAAAAGATTTAAAGTAATAACTAAATATATTTGGTAGTTGTTTTGAATATATTTATAATATTATATAATGTCAAATGAAAATAAAATTAAAATAATAATAATTAGCGTATTATAGGTATATATATACATAAATTATACATAAAAGAAAAGACTACAAGCTTATTTTCGGATTAAAAATAATATAAACATCAATAAAATATAATTATCAATCTCAAATAATTTAAATAACTACCTACAGAGCATAAAAATAATATTCAGTAATATACTAAGACTAACTTTTTAGTCTATAAGTTGCATGATATTGTGTGAGAATACCAACATAATAAATCTATTAACTAAACTAATGCAAATAATAATATAATAAACTATTGATTTATATGTTACTATCTAAACTAGTAATTTGCTTGACAAATACATTTAATACATAAATATAACATTCAAAATATCACAATCCTCAGTAAGAAACTCAATAAAGAGCGGAATGACCAAACTCGATTACGCCGAGATGAATAATACAAGCTCGAACAACTAACCAGAGCTGTGGACCTTATTTGAAAGTATGGCGCAGCACAATTACCCAATTGATTATTTATAATATAGGCCATGATACTACCATCTTTGATCTCAAATATAGTGGATATTTTAATGATATAAAAAGATTAATGACGTTATGAATCAATAGGGTATAATTGGAAATAGTAATCATATAATAGATTAATAGAAATCATGAAGGAAAAGATAGGATAGTAGAGTTATAAGAGTATAGAAAGATAATGAATAAAATAAAAGAAATATAATTAAGATATTAATATAATAATAAATAATAAATAAATATGATATAGATAGAATATAGATAAGATGAATAAATAAATTAGAATATAAAAATGAAAATTAGAAGAAAGAAAAGTTAGGTGTATGAGTGTATTTGATGTATTAACTTGAATTTATATCATGGATATTACTTAGCTATAAATAATGATAGTAAATAATAAATATAATAGGGTATAGTAATAGATAAAAATTAGACTCTAAAAATAAAATAATTTGAAGTTAATATTAAAATATAAAATGTAAAGGAAAATATATTTATTAAGAATATACTAAAAAAAGGATAAAAATATGAAGATATGATATTAAAATAAAAGACCAGCACCGCTGAATAATGATTAAACTCGAAATTATTTAAAAAAAACAACAATTATATATATAAATAGAATTTATTTTATAAATATAAAGTATAAAATAAAAATAAATAAATATACTTAAAAATATAATATAAGATATGAAAGTAAAAAATATATATAATGAACTTTTAACTAAAAATAATATAAAATTATATAAAGAAGTTACATCTAGAAAATTACGTATATAAAATAAATAATAATAAAAATATATCAAATCAAATAAGTGAATAATATAAATGTTTATATATTAAATATAATAGATATGAAAAATAAATAATATTAATTAAAATAATGGTTCATATTTTAATATTCTATCTTCACAACGAACGAGTATTTTTAAGCAAATTGTTATAAAGAATCACAATAATTAATAATAAATACTTAAGTAAATCTATATAGAATCCTAACCCATTAATAGAAGAATTACACCGCACGCGTACTCATGACTCATAACCTCATAGCTAAAAGAGTATCCATAATACAATAAGCTATCACACAGCTCATGATGCTCATAAATACTAGGATCCTCCTAAGACAAAGATCAGTAGATAAATAATAAGATAAGAACAAATATTATGAAATGCAAAGTAAATTAAATACACCTCAACACTCAAGATACATTAAACTCGCCAACAAGGCTAAAATATATACAACTCAGAATGCATCCTAGCCACAACATCATCGAAATAAGATCAACCACCCGCCATTCATAAATCAACCATTCATACCTGTAGTTAGTTGTAGTATATATAACGCGTGAATAAGTTAACAATTTGACTACCTAACAGTCTCCATCCGCCCTCGTTCGACAATAGATACACTAACTCGTACCGATAATATGTTTCCGTATATAAATACGTTAACACTATATTACGCGCAGACTATATAGAAGAGATAAGTACGATCTCTATTACTCAGTCTACTGCCATTAAAATAATAATAATAACAAACATAATATAGATTAGAATGATCTATAAATCATCAACTGAATACTAATCAAATATAATAACTCACATCAATTCGATAAAAATATACCTCAAGTGTAAATAACGGCATATCTAATAACTAGAATGACAAACACCCTAACTATACAATGGATATCAATGATAACTGAAATAAAAAAAACAAAGCCCATCAGCAATATCTAAGCAGAAGAAACAAGAATATAAAGTACAGTCAATAAACACCAGTACTCGACACCAACTAAGGCATAACTACGTACAAGCTCTAAAATAAACATTAACTCTCTCTACCTCAACTCTCCCATCTTATGAGTATAGGTCAAAAGATATTATCCAGCAATAACAAAGAACCATACTTCACAAAAATAACCATAAAACAAACCAAAGCCTCAGTAACTTACAATCTCTACTCCATATATACACTCGACTCCCATGTAGTCTACACACTCCAACTCGATTATAAGGAAGAAGTATTATAATTCCATAAGCTCCCACTTCTACATCTGATACATTATTCATTGGCTCTGATCATACGTAGATGTATATACATATATAGCAGTTTTATTACAAAAAACAATTAATAATTGGTTACCCTCATATTGAGTATTATACTGATTTACATAAAAATTGTACGTATAATGGTTTTATGTTGTCAAGGTATTAGAGAGCAATTTACCAGCCAATTGTTTTAGCTAGTAATACCTTGGACATGGAGCTTAAGTGTAACCTCACTAGCTATAGTATTAGTTTAATTGGTGGTTGTGTATATATAATATATAATATGAAGATACTATGGTGAATTTAATAATAATATACTATATATATATATAATATATTAATTAATTAAAATTATAAATTTAAATAATAATAATATATATAATAATTAAATTAAAAATTTAAATTATATATAATTAAAAATAATTTAATAATATTAAATAATATAATATAATTAATATCAATCAATAAACTCAATCCCGACATGCCAATAAACTCCCCTATCTCGAGCCGCAAGCGTTACCTAGACTACCTATGAATATCCTTCTTTAAGAAACTTCAGAGAGACGGCGCAATAACTGTAGTGTGAGAAACTATAATATAAAAAGCATGCTCTCCAGGCAGTAATTGCTCGAGCCTCGATAGTGAATATGTGTAAATACGGCCTAACTAACTCCCAACCCGCTACCATAACTGAGACTCTTCACTGTCTGAGAGTTAAGTTCTGATAACAAAACCTATACACACTCAATGTTATACTGAGTAGTGATTACCTAGTTATAAAATATCGACACAACTGGGCTCCCACCGACCAAAAAATAATAAACCTGAGTCCGATAACAATTAGTCAAGCTCTCACAGCTGATAAGCGTGAAGTGATAGGATTAGCTATAACTATTAATTAGTGAGGCTTATAGAAAAACTCATCCTACTCTAAATATCTAAACACCAATCTCAGACGCTACACACTCCAACCACTAATCGTTTAACGCAGAATGTATTATATAAACAACGTACTTATATTAAACGTAGAATCTCATGAAGAGCAGACAATTATAGGACGACATGATATAACGTAACTGTATTGACCGGAGAAAGAGTTGTTGTACCTCTATTTATATATTTATATCCAAACAGTTAATGAACCCGTTATATAGGTTAAGACAACGCACTAGTATTACTCCTCTAATACATCACTCACACTCATTTATGAAACAACGACAACAATACACGCACACCTAACACTCCAATATCACGACAAACGAGTCCAAATACTACTTGACAGGGAACCACCGCGGAGGCGATCAATGCAAACGGAAATCTCAGGCACTCACTAAACCAAACGAGTAACGCACACTGGACGTCGGACAAAGCTCTCAGAATGGAAGCACGGCTACACCATCACCACCAAACCTCAAACTCCACGATAAAGCTAAACAAGCAGCACTTAGACTCAGACCAGCAAGCTACTATACTGAATCAGTAAGTCATAAAGTTGCACAGCGTAAACCACAGATCAGCCGGCCCCTAGCCAGGGCAAAAGTGACCCATTAAACGACGACTGCATTAACAGACAAAAAATGCAACAACTAAACGCGAACATCTGGTTTCGCACACACTAGACACGCACATAAACAAATCCAACAGCGCGTGACATAATACTCTAACGTCACCACTCAAGAAACCTTCCATATTATCTTAGGGTTTCCGATGATTAGCTCTATCTCATGATTGTTGCTACGTGACCAAACGACGCACCTCGACTCAAATAATAATTATAAATACTAACAGCCGACTTATAGATTGACCTTGATAATATCCAAAACAATTAAGAATAAATCTAACGATAAACCGATATATAAGCAACGAACATCAATAGATCCATGAGACGCCGCATAAGAAAGACGTAGATACGTTTAAGGAGAGACTCTAAACGAGTGTACGTACGAGCGTACGGCAGTAGTAACGCCACGCTAAGGGATCAATATCTCCAGAAGCTTCACCCAATCTATTGTTAACTGACGTTCTTTCGACATGAAGCGTTTATTGAGCTCACCTCACTCATGCGTTAAAAAAGGCAAATTAATTTTTGTAGAGTATCAAAATTAACACAATAAAAGAACAGAGAAATAAAAAGATCGTCACTCTAATGTGTAACTGTAGTCTCATAATACGTCAGGACCCTTGACGGACCTAGCCGATAGGCTAAGCTAATGGAGTCGTACGTGCGAGGATGAACCTGCAGCTATACGCTATAAACGGCACCACTTATACCACTCACTCCCACGACTCAGACTCCACCGGCGATACACACTCGAACGCTTATACGTACCAAGTAGGTAGGTAAAAGGAACCTCACACAACCGCGCCCGGCTGACCTGAGGCACCGGGTCATATAATATATATCAGAAATCAGCTATGCCAACCGGCCTGACGTAAAAACCTGACCTATGGTCAACGCATAAAGCCGCGCCTAATAAGTATCAGAAGGTAGCTAGATATTAGGTATAGCATACGTATAATATGACTAAGACCCCACGAAGAAACGCTCGCACCTATAGGTATATAGTAGACAACAATTAGATATATATAAGATAGATATTATATAGGTATAATAATAAAATATATAATTATAATAAATAGAAGATTAAGAAGAGAGATAAATAAAGAATATATATTAAAATATGAAATATTATAAGATATAGATATTATAATAATAAAGATCGAGATATATATAAAGATAAAGATATAAGATATAATATAATGTACATATATATAATATAGATAGATAATAATATAAAAAAAGCCACACCCAAATCGCATATATCATAAAACGAAACACAACATAAATAAAGAAATAATTATGAGTAAAAACAACAACAACAACACACAAAATATTTATAACCAAAAAATCACAAAACAATAAATAAACAAAACGGTAAGACTTTTATAAATAGAAATGAATGCTCCCTTATGTATTAGTAAATATATGATATGAAATTATAACACTAATATGACGATATTATCCGAAATAATAAAACTCAGAGATTAAATTAAGCTCATCTCAAAAAGCCTATCAAGAACATCACATAACAAAGACCTCACTAAACATACGACAATAGAGTTAAAGGTGTTACTGACAGATATAAAAAAGAGAGGGCTCACTCAAGTTATAGGCGATTAGGAATCACCAGTTAAGAGCATGACCGACTTAATTAACCAGTGCTTAATACGATAATTGCACGACCCTCACCCGGTATATGACCTATCACTGAAAAACATAACAAATTTATACCTAAAATAAACTCATAGACACCCTATGAACTCTCAAGAAATACGCTTGCACAGTTAGAACTCACGATATAAAAAAAAGAGATAAAGTAGCAACATAGTAAGACGAGAGCGCGCCCTCAAGCGTGAAACTCCGCACCCGGCGCGAGAAGAAAAAGCAGAATGATATTCAACACTAGTTTAAAACAACCGCATAGGAACTGTCATAATAAAGCGGTAAGTGTAAGATACAACTACAGAATTCTTAATAAAAAAAATACTCGAAAAGTAAACAATAAAAATCATAAATAATATAGTAAATCAATATAACTCAAAATAGAAATAATACCCACCCATTCTCACGTAGATATCTAACAGGAAACGTATCGCCGGCAAAATATGGAGAGTGTAAGAATAATAATAATAATAATAATAATAATAATAATAATAATAATAATAATAATAATAATATATTTACTTGAATAAAGAGAATGTAATAGTTAATCTATTTCATTGACAGAAATTTCAAAATACAAAAAAAGAAAAAATACTTTATATATACGAAAAATTAATTATTATATTATTCTTACTCTTTTACAGCAAAATAATTGATAACTTCTCCGTTTATATAGTGTAGTTATGATGAACACTCATTATAGCCAGATCTGTGAGCCTTTCTTCCCCTGCAAAATTGAGATAATATTTTTTGGAACCTTTTCCGAGTAATGAATTATCTTTCTGGGGTGCAAATTGTTAGTTAGAAAGATGCTAAAATCCTTAACTATCCAATGTGTACTTTATAGATTAAGTATAATTTGAAAATTAGTAATGATTTTGATAGATATTAATGGAATTATTTTATTAAGATTTGTAAGTAGGGATCTGTGATTCACGAATTTCCTCTCTAACTGGTTTGAAAATTCACCAAGAAAAGGAATTGCAATTGTTTTATTTCTTTTCGTATTATATTTCTTTATTAAAAGAAAGCAAAAGTTCTGTTGTAAGTTTCACTTGAAAATATTTCATCGATATTTGGGAAGAAAATCTTTCGAAACGAGAATCACATTTTCAATATGATTAAGATTGGTTGCTGTCACTAATCATGGAAACTGCAATGTAGTGCAACTGGAAGAATGATGGAGAACAAAGTTGAAATCATAATTAAACTTATAACGGGGACTAGCCCAAACGGTAGACAGGAAAATGGGTCTACAGGAAAGAGGGTTGGAACAACATTAAAAATTAATTTCTTGTACAGCCCGCCGCAGGCGTTAGGTTAGGTTAGGTTAGGTTAGGTCAGGTTCGGTTAGGTTAGGTTAGGTTAGGTTAGGTTAAGTTAAGTTAAGTTTTGTTGGATTTGCTAGAGAAACTCTAAATAATTAGATTTTTTTTGACAAATGTCGACCCATTTTCCTGTATACCATTTGGGTATATGTCCCTTATAACCTATTCACTTGTGATTACCGAATTCAAAAGATTTGAGTTTTTTTTTTTTTTTTTTTTTTTTTTTTTTTTAAGAAAGTTCAATATCTTGATTTATCTTCAAAAATTTCTTTAAAAACTTCTCTAAATCGTAACATTCCATCACAAATTTCCACCCACTTTGTTTTGCATATTTGTTCATTTTATCTCTCGAAAAATCTTTCCTATATTTTCCATTAAAATATTTCCACCTTAAATAATAAGCTAAAATAGTAGTGTCCAATTGTCTTCACTCTGCCAATAAAGTATCTATTGTGTTGTACTCCACATGAATCTCAACATCAATGAACAAACAATGCAGCTTGATATTTTCGACAGCTTGAACACTTCTCCAACCTTTAATTCATTGCTGCTCCACCATCATATCGTTGTCTAATCAGAAAGTAACAATATTCGTACTTCACAAGAGATTTTCCTTTTGTGCTTTTAACAGCCATTAAAAATAACCACAAACCACAAATAAAATATATACTCTTCATTTGCTTTGATTATTATTTTCATTATTCTTATAAATTAAAATTAAGAGACTTAAGTAATCAAAAAATTTTGATAGTTAAAATAATTTTGGGAGGGGGATTCAGACCCCCTCAACCCCCCACTGGCTACGACCTTGTATATATATATATAGTATAATATAAAGAGCAGCAGCAGCAGCGCTGTTGAAGCAGCGCGCATAGCTGGCTGCTGGGTTGCTGTTAAAGAAGCATGGAAGTTGTTGGCTGATATTATTGCTAAGTTGTTGCTGCTGGCTAAGTTATAAGTTAAGATATATTATATGCATATATACATATATACATATTGTTTGTTGTTGCTGCATATATATATATAAAGCAAAGTTGGCTAGCAGCTGCTGTATACTGAGGCGTGGTTACTGGGAGCAGCATGCAAGGGAGCTACAAGGTTGCTGCTGGCTATTGCTGGCTAAGGCATATGCTAAGGTTACAGGCAGCGTTATGCTGGTGAGGTGCTGGGAGCAAGGTTGCTGGCTAGCGTTGCTGCTGCTGGTTGTTGAGCGAGCATATGGGGGTCAAAGAAAGAGCATACAGCAGCAGCAGCAGCTGCTGCCTCTTTTGGTGCCTTTCCAAGAGGAATGCGTCGACGGCATGCAGCTGGTTGCTGGCTATTGCTGCTGTTGCTGCTATGGTTATATATATATACTAAGTATATATATATATATATATATATATACATACATATACTATATATAGTTTGAGCCCTTTCTCCTTTCTCACCATCCACTTCTGTTGTGGGTGGGCAGAATCTGTCAAGTGCTGCCCTCCGAAATCCTCCAGACATCCCTGGTCTTCAAATAGTGCCGTCCTAACCACATTCATCGTTTCTCTCCTCGACGCAATTGCCTCTTCCATAGCATCCTTCCATCTTTTTCTTGGTCTCTCTCCCACTGGTCTCGCCCCATAGGTCTCCAATTAAGTAATCTTCGGGGTATCTCCATTCCTCCATTCCATTCTTCGCACATGCCCATACTATCTCAGCTGGTTTCTCTCGATGCATTCCATTATTGGGCGGACTCCGAGTTCTTCTTATTGCTTCACTCCTAACTCTGTCCCTCAAGCGTTACTCCTCTTATCAATCTCAACACTTGCATTTTGCAGCCTTCTATTTTACTCTTCTGTATCGTGTTAAGTGCCCAAAATTCCGGACCCGTATAATAATAATATTGATCGTAGGATGGTTGTATGTATTGTCACTTTTACTTCCTACCGGCAATTTCTCTGCGTGTCATCAACGGTACAAATATTCCCACATTTTATTAAATCTTTCGTTATTCTTTCCTCAGTTCTGAATCCATCCAACCTTTCTACTGCCAGACAACATAGATATATTTTAACGCTTGACTATATATATAAAGAAGGTTATAGTATGGAGAGTATAGTAAG
>JABUQX010095721.1:0-5000 GCA_015478945.1 Trachelipus rathkii
GATACCAGTCAAAAGTGCCTATTCCGATTCCGATTCCTGAAAATCTCTGAAAAACAGCCGATTCCTCCGATTTCGATGCCGACTCCCATCACTAATATTTTATATATATATTATATATAATATATATATATAATATATAATAATATATATATATATTAAATATATATATATTATATATATATATATAAGAATATATATATATATATATATATTAATATATATTATTAATTTATAATAGATATAATATATATATAATATTATATATATATTATTATATTATAATTAATATATAATATATATTATAATATATATTATTATATATATATATAATAATTATATATACATATATAATTATTATATATAAATATATATATATATAATATATTATAATATATATATTATATATATAATATTATATTTATATATATATATTATATATATAATTATATATATTATTATTATATATATTTATTTATTTCAGAATATGCTAGGGTAAATAAACTAAAAATATTAGCGAGACGTTATTTCAATCCTTTATTTCTTTTTACTTTTTAGCTAATGCCAGGTAGTAATGCTTCCATTTTAAAACATAGTTAAATAATATCTTTTTCAATTATTCAGGGGTCATAGCACCAGTCGCCGTTGCACTGGATCAAATCCAAGGGAAGAAACAGTGCTATCATGGACTGCCTGATCCCCCATCCTCATTGTGACAAAAAATGGCTGATTGACTTGAGAACAATGACAATCTCAAGTTTCCGCGGACCCTTCTTGCGTCAATACCCGACTTGACGGTTCATAGACAAGAGGTTCTACCGCACCTTTGAAGATGAGGAGTACATTCTGTCCACTGCCTTCTGCCCCAATTTCTGCCTGATGGTGGATGAGGGCTTCTTTGAAGAAAACCAATGGCCAAAAAGGTCAGAGGTCAAGGGCCCTGATGTGAGAAGAAGGTGGAAAGATGTTATTGCGGATACCGAAACTCGAGAACGCCAACAGTACCAGCAGCAGCAAGGGAGAGGACATGGAAGAGAAGGACTACAACTCAAGCATCTTTGATGCTGATGATTACACTGAACTAAAACTTCAAGCGTCAACGTCATCAAAGATCAATCAAGAGTAAAGCTGCTCTATTGTAATAAGTGGCTGCAGTGCGAAATCGACAGACAGCCTGTCAGAACTAGCTTTTAACAATGAGAAGGTGCTCATTGATCTCTTCTATAAGGTACAAGTACTGCAATGCCGTCTAGCACTGCGGTGGAGCGATTGCTCTCCCTTGACAAAGATATCTACAGAGCTAAGGGAATTCTCTGTCAGATTTGAAAACTTTTTATGCTCAAAAATGTTTACGAAGGGAACATTAACAAAACTGCAGAAGGGCCAGAATCTTAGTATTTTTATTTTTTATATTGATAAATTGTAATTAAATAATTCTTTGATTTCATTTCAAATCTTTATTAACCTTTATCTTTGGCTTTTTACTTACATTATAGAATCTATAACATCAGGGCATAAATAAAAAATAAAAATTTTATTTTTATAAAAAATACTGAGAAGCAAAGGGAAAAAAAAAATATTATATAAAAGATTTGATATATGAGAAATGTTCAATTTTAATTAAAGTAGTAACATTCCCATATTTTCTGGGTACGTGTCGTTAAAGAAAACTGAAAATTTTGTATTATAATCTATAAAAAATAGGTGAAAAGATGTAATAAATTTATTTTTTAACATTTTCTTAAAAAACAAAGTCGTCGTGTTTTTTTTAAACATTTATATTTTATGATAAAATGAAATACCACAAAAATTTTGGATTTATCGATTTATCGGTTATCGACTTATCGGCGATATTTTTTATCACGAGTTATCGGATATCGGTTATCGATGATAAGGTTCTCGTTATCGATTTATCGGTTTTCGCGATAATTTTTTTCGTTATCGTGCCCACCTATGTAATATTATATATATATATTATAATATATATATTATATATATATATATATATATTATATATATATATATATATAGTATATATATATATATAATATATATAAATATATATATATATGTATATATGTGCTATGCAGGTGGCAGGGGGACTTGAAATATTTTTGAGGAGAAAAATAAAAAATATGGTAATTGCGAAAACGACGTTTTTTTTAAAGGGTTTATTTGTTTTAAAAAAAAAAAAACGAAAAGATAGAGCTTCCTCATATTTGTGATACAACGGGTAATAAATAACTTTTATAATTAATTACAGCTTTTTCTAAGAGTTTTAAATGTGATTTCGTCTTTTATATTGGCTGAAGTTCAACTAGCTTCGTGTGCTTTTTTATACAGCTGTTCTCTGAGAGTAATTAATCTCCCTAGAACACTCGATCAGTATTGTCGAATAAAATTTTGGGCGCTGCCAAACTGTTAATCAATCACGAAAGGCCCTCGACCGTTGGATATTCGCTTGGCAGCACAGCAGTCACAACCACAATAAAAAAAAAACAATTGCAGAAATTAAAAGAAGTATTACCAGGGTCAGTGAAGAGGCGAGTTAATAGGTGGAAACCCATGACTTAACCTGTAAGAAGATATGGCATGCATGAGGAAATTTTGAAGACCTGATTAAACTTCGAATAGAAAGTTTTGATGTGTGGGAATTGGAAAAACATATTCATGACAGAAGAATGCCGTTGGACGTCTCCGATGATTCAAAATGAGCTTATCAATTTGTGTTTGAAAATATCATAAAACAAAGCATGATTGTCGCGAACTGCAAAAATTTTGGTCTGGTGTTTCTAAACTTCCATATGGCCGAAAATGATGAAAACTGCGGAATTTTTGTCAGGGCAATGAACATATCCTATTAGGATTATTTAAGGTTTTCAAAGTCGAAAAATTATGACTGTTCGAAAGAATCTGGGGGTTTGAAGTTCTTGAAGGGCAATTGGATTGGTAAAAATTAACCATTGGCCAAAATGATTTGATGTTGGTTTTAGAAAAAAGAAAGGTTTTGGATCCCGTGTCTATGCTGTTGTGCAGGGTACCGGCTGGCTGCGCAGCAATGGGTGGGAAAGAACTGGAGTTGTAAAGGAAACTGCGGGGTAAAATTGGTAAAAAAAAGAGTTAGGCTATATTTTTAAACTGTATAAGCCATCGCGCTTAATTTTGGTTCATTAATACCTAAGCTATATATTCCGGAACTTCAAATATATTGTCATAATTAAAAGACAAACTTTTTCAGAGAATCCACCCACCCCAAGAAGAAAATACATTCCCAACTTGCCTAAACTTTGTGAAACCCGATTTGGCACTCTTCAAAAATATCCTATAGTATTTGCTAATTTTCCGTTACAAATATGATAAAAATTCGTTTTAAAGGTTTAGAAATTGTCAAAGGAAGGCAACAATTCAAACAAGAAAAACATCCTTTTCTATTAAACTTGGTTTAGAATGCTCTTTCCAATGGTGTGGTTATTTTTAATAGGCAAAAAATATTTTATTCACTATAACCAGTAGCAAAAAATATTAAAACAAAAAATATCTGACCTTATTGCATCTCTGATCACATGTCAAAGACCACTTCCATGCAAACTTTTCTGATCAACAATGGCTGTATCTGCTCTTATCCGCCAAATGTTATTACTGCTAGTTCTTAGTAGAACTTGCACCACCTAGAAAAGTACAATCCCAACAACATAAAGCAAATCCTCCTCCTAAAACTTTTGCTGAATATTGGAAGCGTTCTGTACTTGTGCCTTATCTTAACTCACTTTCATCCTTTTTAGAGACTAGAATTTTTCAGGAAAACAACAAAATTCCGATGCCACATATTCATTCCTTTGTTCATTTTTGCTCAATTTCTTATATTAGGTGGCTCCCGTAGGCAGTTTTGCTTGAGAAAGTAAAAGCTTTTTCAGAGGTTTTAGATCTTGAATCAACAAAAATTCATCCGAAATTGACATGGTATACCATGTGGCTGGATAAAAAATGGATAAACAAAAGTTGAAAGACTTGGAACTTACTGAAGTCATTACATAAATGAAATTGGATGTAGGATGAATACTCATAGAATATTAGCACAATCGTGATATTAGTAAGTGAAAAAATGAACGAATTGGAAACACATAATACGTCTTTCATGTTAATTAACATGTAGATGTGTATTTTAAACTATTTTTCATTTACATAGCGTCTTACGTTATTAACATGTATTCGTGCATTTTCGTATTATCTCAGTTTTCCTTTAATTTTCAGTAAAATTAAATTTAATATATTACTAAAGTTTATTTTTCTATTACTATAATTGTTATTTTACCTTACAAACAATAATACCTTTCAAAATACCCTCACTACCTTAAAATACCCGGATATCGGGTAAATGACCCGCCAATTGGCAACACTGCCTCAGGGTTGGCTAGATTATAATTGCAATATTGCCAAAGGCACGAGTTACCAAGAACTTGTAAAAAATCCGTTCGACAAGACCTATATAGATTACACAATTGACGAAAATTTATCTTAAAGCAGATCAAATTTAGAAATGCAATCTTTGAAAGTTATAACAACTAAAAAATAGTTGAAAAATTGAGTCTATAGGTCTTATAGTCTATAGTGTTTTTTTTTTATTTTCAAAGATTGATGTTCTGTGATAGTTCTTATAAGACCTAAGTAACTCTGCACCGTAAGCTGTAGTTAATAGTACTTACTTAAACTTAGTAGTGTTAATTGATTTAAGTTAGAAGGTAAGGCAGAATAGAGATTAGATTTATTTAAATAGTGATGAGAATTTGAAAAATACAATTTACCTTTGCAGTTTTATTAGTATTTTTGATTATGAATTTTTTAACACGTGGACACTTTGAAATCGTTTTTTGTGATAATAAAAGAACTTTTGAAAAATGCTCTAGTGAATTCTGGACAGGTATAATAAAGCAAAGATAAAAAAATCCACTAAAACATTGTTAAAATAAATGAACAAAATATAAGAGATATATTTGGAAGTATAT
>JABUQX010095721.1:10000-20000 GCA_015478945.1 Trachelipus rathkii
TTGTATACTAGATAACTTTTTGACCCAGATGGTCCAAGAACACACAAGATACGATGCACTATTAGACTTAATAATAACTAACGATGAAGGTATGGTGGTGGATGAAGTTAGAGTTGAGGAGAATTTAGGACTTAGTGACATTAATATAATGATTTAATTTGAATGTGATATCTGGGCCCAAATTGCAAGTTAATGAGGAAAAGATCTCCGAAATAGGCAATTTTTTACCAAATTTCGAGACATGCTTAGTACAACTGACTGGGATAAAGAGTTTTAAAGACCAAAACTGTTTTATCATGTTGGAACATTTAGCAAATTTTTTAATGAATATTCAGTCAGTATGGTTAAAGATAAAAGCCATTTAGGGTGGCGAAGAGAAAGCCTGTTTGGTGGAATAGAGAGATAAGAGAGAAAATAATGGAAAAGCGTAGATGTTTTTAAAATATTCAAGGGTAGTAGATAGGGAAGATGATTTTAGAAAATTATAGAAAAATAGAATGAACTTAACGTCAATAAGAAAGGCAAAGAGAGAGGCAGGAATTAATTTAGCAAGGGAATAGTAATAAGAAGCTGAAGAAGTTTTTTAGCTTTTATAAATTTAAAAGTAAGAATAGGACAATTTTTGTCCAATTAAAATTGATGGAAATTTAGTGAGTTCAGATAAGGATTTGGTCAACATTTTCAATGCTTATTTTGCCTCAGTGTTTACTGAGGAAAGTTTAGATAATAGTTTGGAGACTATAGTTCTTGTATGCATGGTAACAAATAGACTTACAGAATTTGACATAAAATATATTAAACGTTTATAAGACCATATTTGATCCAGGTAAAAGCTGCGGCCTGATGGGATATATGGCTTTAGAATTCTGAAAGAAAGGTAGGTTATCAGCATTGCAAAGGCACTGTATTTGATTATTAAGCGATCTATAACATTTGTGAGGTACCAGATGACTGGAAAATGGCATTTGTTGTGCCTATTTATAAGAAGGTAGTAAGGAATTTGGGAAATTATAGGCCAGTTATCTTAACAATCTCTGGTTGTAAAGGTTCTGGAAAAGTTACTGAAAGGTCATTTATTGAGATATTTAGAAGAATAAGCAAGGGTTTGTTGACTCCCAGCATGGGGGGGCGGCTTTCAGAAAAGGGTAGCTCATGTAGACAAACCTTTTAGAATTTATGGAATACATTACTGACTTGCATTGACAGAGGAGATTCCAGTTAGATATTGTATTATTAGACTTTTAGCAGCTTTTTGATATGTTCCCCACATAAGACTGATGAAGAAGTATATTTGCAATGGTGGTATAGGTGGATGCGTACATGGGGATTAAAGAGTGGTTGCCGTAATAGAAACCAGTGTGTTCAACTTAAATGGCAATAAATCATCATTGGAAAATAGTGAAGAGTGGTGTCCCACATGGTTCAGTGCTGGGGCACTATTGTTCCTCATATATATATATGATTTAGACCAGGGACTTAAATGCAAGGTTTCTAAGTTTTGGCAGATGATACCAAAGTGGCCACCACAGTTAGGAATAGTGAAGGATATATAAAGATTTTTTCAAAATAATCTTGATAAACTTCTTGGGTGGCTCTGGCCAGTAGCCAGAAAGCTTATAAAAACATTATACTATAAAATAAATTCTTATGTGCACACTCTTACATATATTATTATATATGTAACTTTTGTGCACATATAAAGAAATCATGAAAGTAGAAATCGAAATATAATAATAAAATAAGATAATATGTTTTTAATTTCTTTTTTTCCCAGATATAAAAAAAAAAAATAAAATAAATAAAAATAACTTTTTACAACCTTCCCCTCCCCTCCCTCCTCCTATCTATCTTAATTTTCTCATTCGTCTAGAAGCCTCTCCCTCAAACCCTTCTCCCCATCTATTTTTGATGAGATCCTTTCAGAGTTGCCAATAAACGAATTTTTATATTTAATATTCCTAATTCTGAATTTTTGTTTTGTTCAATGACTTTTAATATTTCTTAGAATCCCTATTGATAAATCTTTCATTTTTCACACACTAAATTTTTTTTATCAACGGAAATCCTACAAAACAAATTACCATTTGTTTTTTCAAGTGAGCATAGCATCTTTGCATATCTTCCAAAACAGAATATAAATCCTCCTTCTCCCCCCCCCTCGGGACCACGTTGATATAATCCCCCATTTCTCTCCCCCTTCACCCCGGCTGTACACGAGGAATAAATCATTTTACTTTCGCAAATGGCCCTAGCCAGTGTGTTCTTAGCTTGTGCTCAAACAGTGAATGTTCTTGGTAAGTCTTTCAATCATTTCCCATTTTTATTATTACTTTATTTCATAATAATTTTAAGTTTTGAAGTTTTTGAAAAGCCCAATCTAAGCTTGGGAATTTTATAAAAGTTGAGGCCTAGAACCAGCCCTACTTTATAAGCGGTAACACCACTTAAATATCTATAATTAAATTTTAACTCTACCCCAAACATGGGTTGGTTAAAATTTGCTGGAGTTATTATGGAGTAGTTTTTTTTTTCCTCTCTTTCTCTTATCAATATAAATTTTGTATTTTTGAAATATCACATATTTTATAAATTTTTGTTATTTTTTTCTCAAGCGTATATTTATATCCCCCTTATCTTTTATATATTATTTATTTATATACGCTTTAAAGTAGACGAAAAAGGCCCTATTTTTTTTACCCCGGTCTTATTTCTTATTTTTTTTCTGCAATAATTTTATATTCCTCTTTCTTTTTAGAAAGTAATTGTAATTTCTATCCAAAACCCTAACGTCCCTTCTTATAAATAAATGCTCTGAATTTGTAAACGTAGATTTCCTATCTTGCTCTTCTTGAACCTATAAAACTTACCTCCAATACAAAGTACGGTATATATATATATGAATAACAATATGGTTAGTAATAGAAAATGTAAAAAGGGCAAAGTGAATAGGAAAGGCAAGTAGCCCGGATGGTGTTGATGAGAGCTTAAGAAATTTTTGATAGCTTGTTCTATTTTTTTTTGAAGCCATTAGATAGCCTAAGATCATAGGAGCCACAAATTAAAACTTGTTTAGACGATAATGATTTACTTAAAATACTTTCCCATCCAGTGAAAATTGTTTTATTTATTTTAGATTGCTTTACACTTTGAAATAGGCTTTACCCAAAAGGCTTATTTGAAGGTGAAATATCTCTTGTCGCACACCCCCTTATGCCCAAAATTTCTCCTCCCTTTTTTTTTAATGTCTTGTAGTTTTTTTAACACTTTGAAATAAACTTTACCAGAAGGTTTATTTGAAGGTGAAAAACTGTTTTTCCACATACCCCTCTGAGATGATTTTTTTCCTCTTCGAAGACTTTAAAATTTTACATACCAAAATTTTATTCTCTTCCTAATATTAGTATCGGAAAAACCATATTTTTAGTTTAACTTTTTTTATTCACTACACTTCCAAATAAACAAAAAATTTTATTTGGAAGTGAAAAACTGTTTTACCACACTCCCCTCTGAGAAATTTTTTTTTCTCTTCTTGAGGAGACTGCGATATCGAATTTATTTCTTTGGGGGTTTTTCATTTAACATATAAGATCTAAATAATCATCATTACAAGGCCATATTTCCTGCGTAGCATTTTTCTTTCATTTTTTTATAAAGAGCTTGGACCAACCTTTTTAGTAGTTTAATAATTAAATTAATAATATAGCTTGAAATGCAAGGTTTTTCATCAATTTATAAGAACATAGTTTATAAGATAAATTAGGCTATGTGCTTTTGAAAATCTCATTTTCTCTAGTTAGTTTTACAGTTTTCATTTCTGAAAATATAGTATATTCTTTTTGGAAATTTCATTTAGCTACCTTTGTTATAGTAAATTTGTTTTTACAAACTAAAGATAATTTGAAAAATCTCCCTTAACCAAAGTCAGACATTTTTTTTCCGGTATATATATATTTATTTTTCAAAATTTTAGAGGTTTTCAATATCTATATATCTTAGAGATTTAAGTTTTTTCATGCACTTTGAATTTAGAGATTTAAAAATTGAATGGAGTGCAAGACGATTAGCTTGCATAAAATTTTTGAGGTGTGAATGAATGGGAAAAATATACATATAAATTAAGATTTTTTTTTATAAAAAAAGTAAATTTGTAACGTAATTTAGTACCAGATGTTTGTAGTGAAAATTTAAAAAAAAAAAAAAAAAAAAAAAAAAAAAAAAAAATTTTTTTTTTTTTGGGTAAAAAATTTTTTTTGGATTTATTTTAAATATTTTTTAAACTAATAATGAGAACATCTAGCCCTATTTCCTAAATGTTATAAATACTTTGTTTTAGCTTAACTAGGCCCTACCTAGCATAAACTTCTTTTGGAAACTTTTTTTTTCATTTGTAAAGTATAAATTTTAAACAGCCGAAAGTGAATAAAATGAATTTTTAAATGGGATAAATGCTTATTTTTCTTTAGTATTCTTAACTTAGTAATATCAGTTATAGAGCACGTCCTATACTATGTAAGTTATATTTTATGACTCAGGATTTATGCAAATGCGGAAAGCATTTTATTTTTATTTTTTTTTGGTATTTGAAAATTTGGGTCAGTGGTAACAAAAGTGATAAAGATATAGTTTGGACTCTGACCATACATCATATTTTTTTTTCTTAGAAGTTAGCAATTTTTGAGTTTTTTTTCTTAGTTTTAATCTTTAAGGTATTTTATAAAAATTTAATAAATTTTCTAAAATGTTGTTTTAAGACATCCACAGGGCATATAGTTAAATCTTAAATCTGACACTTAAATGTGTTTCACATCCCAGTATTTGTAACTTAATAAGCTTTCAAAAGTTTGAATGTCGTGTTATTGTAAAAGTCATTGGAAGCAGTATTATGCAATGGATAAAATAATTCTTATAAATATTTGGTATAAACTTTAGAGTTATAAAATTCCATCAGCCACTTCGCTTCCCACTTCATTTTTTTAAACCTACTTATCACAATTTATTTTTTTTCACTTCCTTAATATAAAAGATATTTTTGATTTGGTTTAAATATAATGTTTACGAGTAGATGCTGGTAGAGTAAAGTTATATTTAAATGGGTGATTTATGCTTTTATTGTTATTTTATAATTTTTAATGGGGTCCATCTTATTCATGAAAAAAACAATTTTTTTGTAATTTTTTTTCGAAGGTGAAATTTATGGCATACTGAATTACGTACATCGAACTTCTAACATTTCTTTTCGTTATGGCCTTCATAGAGAATTAAAATCATATGAATAATCTTTTTATATAAATTTTTGTATACAATTTTTGTTACCAGCTGAAATCAATAAAATCTGGTTTAGCTTCGGCTGGAACATTTGTGAAATTTTTGTACGCTAAAGATTTGCTGTTTATAGTGCCCCCACATTTATTTTATAAAATTCATCATCAGAGGTATTATTAATTTGTATCAGTTTTTCTTTGTATTATTATTAATTGATCTGGCGTGAGAATATGCTTCTACCATCCTTTTATAACATTCAGTATTTGGGTAAAATAAGGTGTGTAGAATATGCTAGATTTTGTAAATTTTTTTTTGTTTGTTTTACAGATTTGTATAACTTTCTTATGTAAACCATTTTTATGTTTTTCGTGTTTTGTAATTTCTTTTTTTATAAATTTTTTTTAGGCACTCTACACAGTGGTGTAAATTTTATTCTCAAAAATAAACCTTATTCTGAAATCAGAGTCTGATTGCGTTATCCTACAATTATCCAAGGCCTATAACAGTCAATCCCCATTTTCCGGAAACTGAAGGAAAAGAGATTTATGTGGGAGATATATATATATATATATATATATATATATATATTATATATATAATATTATATATATATATATATATATAGTATATATATATATATTCATCTTTATAACTCCGGCCATAACTTTATTCGGATTCCGGAAGTCGATAATCCAGCTAAAATTTTCCAGACTGGATCTCAGGTCAAATGGAGCAGTCTTCTTGTTTATTATCAAACTTTCAAATTACCTGTTAACAAATTTATATAATAAGATACCTTTTCACAATAAATGTATTTAAACATAACTACTCTATTAGTTTACAACTATACTCACTAAGGAGAGAGAGAGAGAGAGAGAGAGAGAGAGAGAGAGAGAGGAGAGAGAGAAGAGAGAGAGAGAGAGCAGAGAGAGAGAGAGAGAAGAGAGAGAGATTTTTTGTTTTGTTTTTGAGAGCGGACCTCACCAACGAAGGACATATGCCGTCCCTCCAGGCAGAAAAAATACTGTCCTTCAGGCTATCACGAGCTCGAGGCAAGTGTACCACCTGCTACGAGAGCCCTTGATACTCTCCGAGAGTAGTCTCTTCAGAAGTGTCTTCAGTGAGAGTAGTTTAACCAAGTTGGAAACATCTACACTCAAAAAGGAATAGACTTTCACCTGAAAAAAGATGAAATGAATGTTTATATTTTTGAACCACCTTTTGCGAATATTTATCTTTAAATAATTTAATAAATTTAATCTTATTAATATTCATACTCCAATATTTTGATAAGGAATAAATTAGCTGTAGGTAATTTAAGAACCATTTTTTTAATTATTATTAATTAAACAGTAAAAATTACAATTTTTAAAAATTAAAGTATTTCTTACTCGAAAGTTTGTCAAATTTAAGTTTTTCTAATTTATTTTTACTTAATTTTTTTAGTGAATATTAGTTGGGAAAGCTGCAAAATTTCAATAAATGTATTAGGTTTTATTAACCTTATATAAATAGTATCTAAACGTAAGAAAATATCTTCATAGATTTTATTTTTCTGGCAGAATAGAAATTTTTTATTAAAAGTTAAAATTTTATCTTTTTTTCTTTTATTAGAGTTTCTTAAATGATCTCATCAGGGCAAATGGGAATTAAAGTTACATAACTTTTATTTAGGCATTTTTTTTTTACATACCCGATCATTTTATCTCTGGGCACGCCATGGCCATTGGAACAGTCAGCAAATGACGTTTTCCAGAAAAGCAAATTGTTAGTTCATTAGGAAATATTGTAAATGTAAGAATATGTAACTCGACCAATTTGATCTACTCTGAAAAAATATTCATAAAAATTGTACAAAAAAAATAAGAAAAAAAAATAGAGAATTTTCAATGTTGACAAATTTCACTCCTCTTCCAGATAATGTGAAAAGATTCTTATAAAGCTAAAACTTTTATCTAGTATACATCTATAAATACTGAAGGATTTTTTTTTCGAGATGGAGCTACTTAAAATCGGTAATTCACATTGGAATCAGATGGGAAATGGTTATATTTACCGAAAAGTGCTCTGATTCGATGTTTTCGTAACTTCAGGCGCCAAATTATATTAATCTGAAACAAATTTATCAAAACTTAATGAATCTGTCATAAGGTATTTAGAATAAAATTTAAATGTTTCACGTTTTTATTTAACATTAAAATCCTGTCCCTTAAGTTTAAGATAATCACATTTTTTTAATGTAGCTATATATTTTACATGAATATTTGCCCATCATAACATTATACATACTTATACATAGTAAATTACATCGTGATTAAAGAAAAATATCTTACATAATTATTTAAAACATATTAATGCTTTAATATTTAAATGCATCTTCAGATGCAGTTTAAATAATAAAGATATACAAGATTTGTTAAAGGAATCTTTTGCTAGAAAATAAAGAAAAATATCATAATTAAACTTCATATGCACATGTAACTTTTTCTTACAGTTATATAAAAAATTAATGCCAAATATACCTAAATAAATTATTCTGCATGAAACTAATTATTCAGAATTGTAAGAAAAAAATTGTTCAATTCCATATAGAAAGATCCTGCTAGCAGGAGGCCGGATATTGAAAATGATATCCGGCCGGAGCAGGAGTTTTTTTGAAAAGGCAGAATCTTCGTCGCGTAGTAATGAAACACCGATTGCAGCTTAAACTCTTGACCCGAGCTAGAGGCTCTGCAAGTTCTGAATGCATAGAAAAATCGGCTGAAGGCCAATCCTGGAATTTTTCAGTGATTATGAATGTAAATCTGCAGAGTCTTTAGTCGCAGCCAGAGTCCAAAATTTTTTTTTTTTGGAACCTGGTGCTATCAATGTAGGGGGTAGGGGTAGGGTAGGGAATCTACTCTTCGAAGTTTAATCTCTTATTAGGGGTTTGTAACCCGCCAAAGGAGGTGCGCTTTGATTTCCTAAAGTCTTTTTGGGCGTCAAATTTGTTTGTTTGAAGGGCGGAGAGTTCTCTTTTAAGGGTTTCACCAATTCTCAAGAATTGAGGTTTAACGCCCAAATGGAGTTCTTTCACTTTAGAAATTTTAGATAACGCCAAATCCATTTCCTTAATTTCCCAATGGTCCATGACCTTTCCTGAGTGATTTTTGATATATGATTGCCGTCAAATTGAGGGACGGTTTGGGGACCCAATCAATACCCGTTCTCCGTTTATGAAATGTGCGAGTTTCCATGTTAAGGACGACGAACCGAAAGCCTATCAAGAAAAAAGAAGGCTCCAAACATTCCCTTTTCAATGTTCGTAGGGGCCGCGGCTTTTCCTGTTTTGTGTGCTTGAGCGCCAAGACATAACCATTTTAAACCAAGCCTCATTCTTTAACTAACCCATTATTACTTATCAATTTCAAGGCGATTTTTACGCATTCCGTTTTTACGTACCATGACCTTATCAATCTTAGGGCGCCTATTCTGTACGTTGTCATAGTAATGTAGTGTTAGTATTTTTTTTCTTCACTTGTACCCAGCTTACTTAACCTCTTCTGTATCTTCTTTCATATTATTATTATTATTATTATTTATTATTATTATATTATTATTTATTATTATTATTATTATTATTATTATTATTATTATTATTATTATTTTATTATATGGTTGCCATAAAGTTTGTTCTTCGGTTGACATACATGATAGAATTTGCACCAATGCTAACGCCATACTCGTTTCATCCTATTCTGTCTATTTTACATTAATTATTTTATTATTATTATTATTATTTATTATTATTATTATTAATTATTATTATTGATTATTATTATTATTATTAATTAATTTATTTATTATTATAATTTATAAGATTATATTATATTATAATTATAATTATAATTAATAATTATAATTAATTATTATTAATTATTATATTATATTATATTATTTTATTTTATTATTATTATTATTATTATTATTATTATTTATTATTATTATTATTATTATTATTATATTATTCATAGACAGACTCTATGTTCATAGTTTCATAGCTTTCCTCAAATGTATTTCAAAACAGTTAAATTTGTTTAAACCAAAAAAAACCCCTTAAAAAAGTATAAGTTTTACTCAACACATGACAAATATACCATGCAAACACAAAAAACACAAGCATACACACATACACAAACACGCCATTTATTATCAGGTAATCATCAGTAATAGTCGACGTAGTAGTTTAACAGTATAAAGAGCCTTGGTTATTTATTAATCTCGTGATGTTTCATTACCTTCCTCTCATGGTAAACAGCTAATACCATAACTTACATCCGCTACAACTGAAGTTAAAAATACGGACAAACAAAATATGTACATACACGCAAACACATACATGCTTAACGAACATACAAACAGCCGCTTCAAACGCAAAGACACAGGCAGGCAATTTCGTGTAATATCGACATGCTAAAAAGCTAAAGCACAAATTATGAACACAACACACATATATGTCAACATCAACATTCACTTTGTATACGACATTAAACACACGTCGCGCAATATTCTATACTCATTTCGCTACTGGCAATCACAATACAATTCAAAAAAGCTCAAACACACAAGCACAAACAATATTTATGTAATATTTCACGATAGTAGAACGCTAAAACAGCTCAAACTCCTAAACTTAAGCTGAAAATATTAGAAACCATACGAAAACCTACGTTATAGATTACAAACGATACCAATGCTT
>JABUQX010095721.1:22500-25987 GCA_015478945.1 Trachelipus rathkii
GGCTGTTGAAAGCACAAAAGAAGAATCACATAACGCTTATCCATTAAATAATAGTGACTTTCCATTAACATGATGGTGGAGCAGCAAAGAAGAAAGTTTTATATAAAAGGTTTCAAACGTCGAAAAATATACATGCGTACATGTTCAGTGATGTTGACATTCATATGGAGTATAACACATTAGAAACTATTGACACAATGAAAACAACTGGGCATTATTTTAGTTTTCCAAGGGAAACTTTTTGAAAGGAAAATCTTTCTATTTTATGTTCCTTTTTTGTTGCGGTACGCGTGTATCTCGTAGGTTGTATCGGTCATGTGAACGAGAAAACAAAGACCCCTTAATATAAGTTCTCGATGTATTAGGAATACTGCACCTACAAAGCTTTAATTCCACAAGCAGTACTATTACCACTTCCAAGTAATGAGTTTGTAGGAAAATGCATTTGGGGGGCTCGGTCGAGAGTATGTGGAAACTCCTGGCTGAATAGTTACGTATTCATAATAGGGGTATTTCTTTCATTATGTATTGTTGTAGTGATCCTGTTCAACACTTCGGCTTTTATTCCAATTCCAACCCACATAAAATGCTGTAATTAGTGGAACATACCTCAAAAAATGTCCTAGTGGATGATACAAATGCTTGATTTTACTTCTCTCAGTGGAGCTGTAATTTCACTTTCGCAAAGTTCGGCATAAGTGAGAAGAGCTCTTAAAATCTCTTTGTTCTGGGGAAAACAACATAATCATGGAGGTTCACAATGCAGACAGAACTTTTTAAAATGTTTGTGAAGTTTGTCGGAATCACTAATTTTCCATACCTTATCAAATGTGAGATGATAATTCTGGATTCTAAAGCGTCACTAGTTAAAAAGTTTGAAACCCAGCAGCATCCAAATTATATTCCATAAAAATTTTAACTATTAACGACGTAGTTTTTCTTCTAAAATAAATCCACCGAGAACTAATATTGCTCAGAACCCCAAGATAATTGTTCCATAACCATGAATTAGTGAATTTCAGTTGGCTGCCTTGCTTTGAGATTTGTAGATCGATACTCTCCAGCAACAAAGGGGATATCTATAAGGAGGCAATGCTTATGCGAAAGTTGAAATATAATAGTGACTTTTCCCTGATTGGGCCAACAACATGGCGGTGCAAGCAAGCCATGAGAAAGGTTTTAGGATAAAAGTGTTTTATTTAAGATGTCGAAAATATAAGCGGCTTTGTATATTCATGCTGTTGGAGGATCATGGTCTATAAAACTTTTATTGGGCACGGTGAAAATTAACTGGGCGTCATTTTGTTTACCAAGGTGGAAACTATTTAAAATATGAAAAATAATTGGAAAAATTTTCCAACAGAAAAGAAAATGGACAAAACTAACACGAATATGGAAAATAAGGTGGTGGAAAGTTACGATGGATGGTACAATTTCAGGAAGTTTCTAAAGCAATGTTGAAAGTCTTTCGGTGGAGCATGAGAATCTGATCAAATATTGAACCTTCTTCAAAACATTAAGATTTTTTGTAAATTCTGTTGAATCACGCTGAATTTGTTATAAGCTTATTATTATGATTTCAAACTTTATATTCTTCCTTCACTTATTCATTATGTTATTTACTTACAGTCTCCATCTAAGTTTACAGGCAACGTGCTTTGTAATCATATTGAATGTTTGTAATACCTATGTTGTAGTTTCGAATAGATTTTCGCTTTAAAAGTCCGATGAATAAAGATTCAAAAAATGTGTGTGCGAGAGTTAAGAGTTCAACAATACTTCGGCTTTTTTAATGAAGAAAATGAGTAACTCATGGCACGTGTCAAATCAATTGTAATACGAAAATAAGATCAATGGCAATTTACAAAGTAGTGTTTCTTGATGATTTTCTTCAATCACTGAGTCATCAGATCCATCACCTTTTACAATTCTTTGTAATAATGAATTCATACTCGATATACTATTAAAAGGTTTTACGAATTTTGTAAATGCTTGATATCTAAGTAGTCCTCATTTGGATAGTTTTAAGGGATTTTTAGCCATGCTCCTCTCACTCATACGTGCACCTGAAAGATCGTATATCTTACTTCGTGAAAAGGCTCAACACATATTTTCTCATATATATATGAAATCAACCCCTCGAAAATAATTTTCTGATTAGGCCTGGCATATAGTATCATAATACGGCATAGCTTATATAATTATAGAGAAAGTTCTAGGCCCAGCAATTTACCCCTCCTATACAACAATTATTTTGGAACATTAATTTCAAATCATTCCAGCATTCAATATAATTTTTTCATACTGCTACGGTGCTCCTATGTGCCGTGCTTGACCAAGCGTGTGTTGGCGTCCATGGTATGTCTGTTGTATGTATGTTGTTGTGTTGTTGTGTGGTGTGTTTGTGGTGTGGTGTGTCGTGTGTGGCGGTGGTGCTGGTGTTTTTGCGAGTGTGAACCAACCATAGCGCCGGTGGGCATCGCTACGTGGCGTTTAGCTGTCTTGGCCTGGTGATGGTGTGGTCTATTCCGGATGTTCTTTGTCAAAGTTAATAAGTGGAGTTTCTTGATATCAAAAGCAGCTTTTTGTGCTAAATTTTTCATTTTTAATGAAATTTATAATTATAATTTTTATTATTATTATTATACTATTTTATTATTAATTATTATTATTATTATTATATTATTATTATTATTATTTATTATTATTAATATTTAAGTTAGTATTATATATATTTTAATTACTATTATTTCTAAGTAGTATTATCTTAGTTTTTTAAAATATACTATATAGTCCTGTTATTCTATATTTTTAATTTTTAAACTAATTAAAGGAATTTTTTATGACTGAAGTAGGATTGGCCGGAGTTTTCCACACCGCAACCGCACGCATTCCACAGATCGCATCTGCAAACGCATCGCACCGCACGCGCACCGCAGTCGCACTGCACTGGTATGACTGGAATTATGTTGGCCGCATCGCATCGTGCGTTATGTCGCAATCGTAGACTGGAGGATTTTCAAATTTGATTATTATTTATTATTATTATTATTATTAATTATTATTATTATTATTATTATTATGTATTATTTATTATTTATTATTTTATTATTATTATTCATTATTGTATTATCTTATTGGATATCCTGTTTGATTTATGTTTTTTTACAGCTACTGTGTATTGCGGAATGTGGAACTGAATCCCCGGATTGTTTGATACTTAATCCACTAATTCCGAAAATTACGGAAATTATAAATATATATTAATATTATATATATAGTATATATATATATATATTATATATATATATATATATATAATAGAGAGAGAGAGAGAGGAGAGAGGAGAGAGAAAGAGAGAAAGGAGAGAGAGAGAGAGAGAGAGAGGAGGAGAGAGCGAGAGAGATAGAGAGAGAGAGAGAGAGAGGAGAGAGAGAGAGAGAGAGAGAGAGAGAGAGAGAGAGAGAAGAGAGAGAGCAGAGAGAGA
>JABUQX010095722.1:35000-37500 GCA_015478945.1 Trachelipus rathkii
AATGTTATTTTTATATACAAAATTAACAAGTTTTATAACAATGGGTTAAATATATATATATATATATAATATATTATAAAAAAAATTTTATATAAATATTTAATATATATATATATATAATATATATATATATATATTATATATATATATATATATTATATATTATATATATATATATAGTTATGTATATCATCAAGCGCGACTCCAGAAACTTTTTACTACTCGCGCTCTCTCCCTCTCTCTCTCTCCTCTCTCTCTCTCTAAGATATCAGATGACTATATAATATATAATATATATATATATATATATATATTATATATAGTAGCGCTATATTATTACTATATTATATAATATAATACTAATATAATATAATTTTATAATATATAAAAGTATTTATAAACAAGACAAAAAATATCTTGACATAGATACTTGAATTTGCATAAAATATCAAATTTACCAAGTACTTTCTTAATTAAATTGATTCGACATGGGTAAACTGCTTATAATGTTCTTCTTTCATTATTTCATTCTTATTATTTTGTTTTATTACTTTCTTGTATTATTATTTATTTTTATATTTTATTATTAGTTTTTATTATTTATTTTTATTTTTTTAAAAATATTGTTTTGCATAAGTTTATTATTTATTAATGTATCTCGTATTTTAGTAAGAGATGCCAAGGGCTAAATTTCAGGTATTAGACATTTAATATTTAATTATTTTTATCCGAAATGTGCAAATAAATGTTTAATTTTAATTTTTTTTTTTAAATAAAACGATTGTTTTATTAGATTCCTAGGTAGAAAAAAAAAACTTGTAAAAAAATTAAATTCACGAATGTGTATAGTGTATACTGTCTTAAAATTTTATCTTAGCTATTTCGGAGAAGCTGTCACATTTTATAATTAATTGAACATTACCATTATTCAATGGTGATGATTCTTACAATTTTTGTATAAATTTTAAATAATCTTTTATATGTATTATGTAATAATTTCTTTCATATGACCAATTTTCGCCAAAAAATAAGAGAATTTTATCGTAACTATGAAATTTGTAGAAGATCGATCGTTTCTATAATGATAACTCGTGCTAAGCCCGAGCAGCCCGAGTGTAGGAGTCGCCTCTGATATATATATATATATATATATATATATATATATATATATATATATTTATATAGTATAATATATAAATTATATATTCTATATATATAAATAATATTTATTTCATACATATATATATATATTATTCCTAACCTTATTGTAATTACTAATTACTCATTGTTTTCCTCTTCCTCCTCCTCCTCCTCCTCCTCCTCCTCTCTTCCTCCTCCTTTTTGGTAGTCCTCTAATTGCGGGTTTGCGGACTGCGGACTTAAATGCGGAATGATTTAGTCATTCCGCTAGCTGCAATTCCGCAACTTTTTTCAAATTATCGCAATCGCAATTCCGCAATTTTTTTTGGCAGTCCGCAATTGCGGAATTGCCTTATTTTTCGAACTTAAATTGCGGAATGCCACACTGATCTTTAGTGATATGTTTGTATTCAGGTATAGTGTAGTTCACTATATCAGTACCACTGTAATTAAATATTAGAGAATTCTTCCTACTGTGTCAATTTTTTGGGTCCTTTCAAGAACATCCGTTTTCGAGGACTTCGAAGCTGAAGGGAGACAAGCTCAGCTTTAATCTACGAGCCCAATATTTGGTCTCATCTATATATATATATAATATATCATTATACTATATATATATATATATTTATAATATATATTATATATATTATATATATATATTATGTACCTGTATAAAATATCCGCTTAAAATATTAGCTATGTTTGCGTGTGTAGGTGTGTGTGGTATGTATGTATGTGTGTGTGTTTGTTTTGGAGTTAGGTGTGTATGGTTTTAAATTATTATGGTCGAATATCATTGGTTAAAATAGAGTTTATTAATCTAAATCATACGTAGCTCGACCTACTTAAAATTAATAAGTTTATTTTACCATTTAAAAAGAGTAAAAGTATTTACAATAAAAGAAGAACGAATGGAAAAAGAATATTTTCCCTTACAGACTTCCCAGCAACTTCTTATCATTATATTAGAAGAATAGTAAATTAAACATAGTAAACTAATGCTACTTACTACTACTACTAGTACTAATAATATATAATAATAACAATATAATTAATATAATAATATATAATATAATAAATAATAATATATAATATATAATAATAATAATATAAATAATAATAATAATATATAATAATAAATAATAATATAATAATAATATAATAATATAATAATAATAATAATTATATTAATTAATAACTATAAAAATTATCAAATTTATAAAATTATTTTATTATTATGTTATTATTATTAATTATTATTAAATTATTTAATTATTATTATACTATTATTATTTATTTCTATATTATTATTTTTATTATAATTATTATTATTATTATTCATTATATTATTTTATTATAT
>JABUQX010095723.1:0-15000 GCA_015478945.1 Trachelipus rathkii
TTTATGTTCTGTGTTTTTTTGGATATATAATATTAAATTCATGATTTTAAATGAATTTGTTTAAATACTAATCTATAATATTAATATAATATATAGCCAAAATTAATATTCTCATACAAAATCACCCATGTACCAATTTAATTATTAAATAAAACTTATATTTAAAAATAGAAGAATAATTATGATAATAATTGAAATATCTATATAAAAAGATTAACGTGAAGGTAGAGATAGAGACACATTTTATCTATATCTGTGTAAAACATATGATTTGTAGATATATGGATAAATTCCAAGTAATATTCTATTTCTTGGCATATTTATAGTTATAATAACTGTTTTATTATACTTTTAGAAATATCTCTATATTAATACTTTCTCTATTTATTATATATATGTATGTCTTATATATGGTATTTAGACGTTATAATTGTAATCATTATATTATTCTCAATATTTTGTTGATCTATAACTAATAGTAGTATCTTTATTTCATATGGCTTAAATATATATTATATACTTAGTATATTTAGATACTTACTAAACATATTATATAATAGGGTTTGTTATTTCGTATATGTTTTATATATATTTATATGGTTATTATGGTGTCCTTTCCTCAACTGAAGATATCTTACTTTATAATATATTCATATATTATTAATTATAAAATCGGTATTTAATATCATTATATTCGAGAGATTAATTTAATATTATATATATACTTTTATCGGAATTTGGTATAGGATTGTGATAAGTTATTTTAGTCAGGTCAGAGTAATATAGACGCATTAGTCTCGTACATTAATATGAATGGGCCTTGAGAGCATTATAATATAGAATATATTAGTCCCGCATTATAGATGCGTGTAGGGAGGTAGTGATATTATAGATTTAGCTAAAGTATAGAACGTAATAAGATGATGACTGGATAGAGGTGTTTATTTATGAGAATCGCGTGTAGATGAGGTCTAATTATCTCATAACATATTATATTCAAAACATCAGAATAGTATTCTTATAATGTATAGTTAGTGTATGAGTGATTAGAATAATAATATTATATCAAGGCTATATAACTATACTATTACTATATATAATATAATAAATAAGTCATATATATTATATATATATATACTTATATAGAGTTCCTCACTATATATTTTATATCTATACCCTAATACTCATTATTATTAATTTGATTTATAATATTATTTTAAAATTATATTTTATAATTATATATATAATTATATTATATATTATTATAATTATATATAATATATATTAATATTTATAATATATAATATTATATATATATATTATATATATAATATTAATATATTCTATATATATTATATAATATATATATTATTTATATAATATATTATATATTATTAAGTATATATTATATATATAGTAATATATATATATTACGAGAGAAGGTAGAGAGAGAGAGAGAGTAGAGAGAGAGAGAGAGAGAGAGGAGTAAGAGAAGCAACTGAGTAGTAATTAAGTAGTTTACTAGAGTCGCCACCTTTGGATATAATATATTATATATATAATATTAAATATATAAATTTGATTTATATAATATATATTAATATTATATATATATATTATATTTATTATAATTATTATATATTATATATTATATATATATATATATTATTATAATATATAATATAATATTATATTAATATTATTAATATATATATATTATATATATTTAATATATATAATTTAAATATATATATATATATATATAATTATATATATATTAATTTAATTTATTTTTATATTAATATATTTAATATTATTAATATTGAATATCTTACTCTCAAGCAAATCCTTTTATATATTTAATAATTATTCTTTTTTGTTGAAGCTACATGTCCTATTTACATTATGCCAAACCTTCTTCTCCAAGGTAATTAAATTCTATTTTCTCTTAGCATTACTCAGTGACTGTTATTGACTATTATAATAAATTATATTACAATAATAAATATTTAATATATATATACTACTCATATAATTATGTATACTAACTTATTAACTAATATTACTATCATGAGCAATATTATATCTCCACAATAGCCTATGTAAATAAACTATCGTATGATATATATATAACAAATAATTATAAATATTAGTATAAGAATAAGAAAATATATGTAAAAATAATATATTATTATATATATACCATAATATGTGGACATTATATCCATATAGTCTATATATATATATATTAATTACAATCACCTTATATACTAATTGGAGGTGAGAGTGTTACAGCATGACATCATGGATGTACTTTAGAACGGCATGCACTACAGTAAAACAATTGCATATTTTTCGGATTAGAGAGACGGATAATTATAAGGAGGGGTTTTAATTTCTTTTTTATTTTTATTTTTTTTTTTTTTCTCGAATGGCTGCCTTTTTCTGGGCATCTGGGTAATTTTCAAGGGTTTCAGGGTTTTTATCATTAATTAAAGTAGATATATCATCTGCTCAGCCTACGACGGAAAAACGAATAAATGTGAAGCAAAATATCTTAACCTTATAGTATTTTTATTATTTAATTGTTATTCTATCTATATTTGATTTTTTATAATACATTTCAAACTATTTGGTTTAAAAAAAAACATTCAAAAGAAAATGCAGAATTTATACGAGTTTTTTAGAAGAGAAGTTAAATCAATTCTTAGAAGATTATCTCTTAGAATTTAATTATTTGGAACACGTATTATGTTAAGATTCAGGTAATCAAAAAAATTCTTCTTAGTATTAAAGAATATAGATTAGTGTAAAAGTAATATATTTTTTTAATTTTTTCTTAACTAAAGGAAATGCCAACTATAGGTGTAAACGCTTAATTAAGAAATGGCATGATAGTGCGGGTACTCTCGGCCTTAGCCGGTGGACGACGGGGGGGGACCTTCGTCCCTCCGTCTGTCCCCGTCGTGCTCGGCCCCTACATTGGAAACAAAAATTTCCTATAAATAACATCAACAAAAACACCAAAACAAAAAAAAAAAGTACAAAATTTAAAAATATCCTCCTCCTTAGATTATTCCGCTGTTACAAATTTATGTAATTCTTGGTTTTACTGTATGGTGCGCCGTTCTCGTAGAGTTACTACTGATGTCAGTCTTTAAGCACTCCTACATAGGTCAGAGTGTCTAAAGCTGACATCATTAAACTAGAGAACGTTGCAGCACATATAGTAAACAATTGCATATTTGGAATTAGCGGAAAAATTTTAAGGAGGGGTTTTTTAAATTTCCTCTTATTTTTATTTTTTATAATTTTTTTTTTATTCGTCGGAATGTACAACTCGAGACTCTATAATTGCATTCTCTAAAGCAATATTTGACTTGATAATTTTCTTATCCATCATATATTAAAGTAGTTCAGGGCATGCTCAGCTAACGAACGTGATAAAAGACAATAACTGTCAGAAGCACACATTTCTTCGTATATTCTATAGTTTCTTTATTCATATATTTAGATTGTTATTTCATTATTATATTGATTTTTTATATTTTCAAAATATTTGAAAAAAAAATAAATTCTAAAACAAAATCGATTTATAGAGTTTTTAGAAGAGATTAAAATCAATTTAGTTTAAGAAATTTTTTTTATTCTTTTTTTTTCATTTTAAAACTTTGGAAAAGATATCGTCTATTACGTAGTGTAAAATAATATTCATTATTACTTAGTAATTTCTAATTTAGTATTCTCACGCATATGTTAAGGGTAATATTTTCTTTTTTTTTATGAACTAAAGGAATACCATGGGTAAACCGCAAAGTTATCGCGTCACTTGAGTCGGGGTCTCTCGGCCTTCCCGTTCACAACAAACGGGCACTGCAATGGGGTGTGATTTCCGGTCTTCACCTTGTCCCGTCTTGGTTGTCAAGAGCCATAATTGTGAAAAAAAGAATTTCTAAACATATAAAAGAAAATAAATCACGCAAAAAATAATGAAATATATTAAATGTGTTAATATAATTTCCTTCTTTCACGCTGATTTTCCAAATTATGTCGTCCCTAGATAACATAGACATTCATAATGCTCTTCATATCACGAAGTGACGTCACCGTTATATATATTTCGATAGTGACGTCACTTTCGATATTTATATATATTTATATATATACTTAATTAATATTATATATTAATATATATATATATTATTATATTATAATATTATATTTAGTATATTATATATAATATATATAATAATACTATAATATATTAATATATATATTATTATTATATATATATATTATAATATATTATATATATATTATATATTTTATTATATATATATTATATATATTTATATATATATATTTTATATTTACTATGTATTATATTATATATATATATTACGGTACTAAATCATGGAGCTCCATTCTATCATGAATAATTTAGGTGGTGCCCTTGTAGTGAGGTGATTATTAGTTATCTTTATATTCGACCCACAATTGGTGCCATGAGAGACTGTGGCGTAAGAGACGCCCTGTAAACCAAATGGAGGGACTTATACAATGTCCGGGAGGAGTCTAATAAAAGTCAAGAAAAGAAGCCATTCTCAGGCCTAGACAGCGGTTGGTGGTTGTTCTGCGTGTAGAGCGGTCGTTGCATGCTCGACCAGAGGGATCTTTTCCCGGTTTGTTGACAAGGCATGAAAAATGGACTACGAACTCGACTACGTAGCAGATAAGTCCGTATAGGAACTATTAATGCTAATACAATGGAGGGGAAAAGGAGGGATGGGGGAGGTCTGTGGGTATGACATAGAGGAGAGGACACTGGACTTTTCTTGGTGTCATGCGAGAGAGGATGAAGGGTGAGGGGAAGGAGGAGAATACATGATGATTACCAACTGATGTGCAACGGGGAGAGATAATTAGAGAAACTTCTGTGTGGCATTGTTCCTGACCCCGGGTTTATCAGACGAATCTGGAGGACATTCGTCTTTTAAAAACTGAAGAAATAATTGCAATCAACGACTGAGGCTGAAAATCAGACTTGTGGATATAATACAGGTCCTATGCCAACAACCACCAGCGGACAGGACCACACTGACATGAAAAGAAGTTTTTTATATATGAACAGTTTGCCAAAAAATAAGTGTTTAGACCGGACACCTACATACGGCAACGATGAGAAATTGTTCAGTGCGGAGGACTTTGTTATGCGTTCCCATACGAAGGGAGAGAGACATTAAGGTATCTGAGTGAGGGATAACAGTGGGGGCATTGTGTAATACGCAGAAGGAAAGTGGAGGGAAGAGGAATTTGTAATGAGAGAGATTTGCACGCTCAAGTCCTAATAGGTTCGGCAGTGATTGATACTACTTGTGACAATAGGGAGTTCGGCATAAGTGATCGAGACCTGGTGACGGGTGGATATAGGTGTTGTTGAGGATTACACGGATGAGTCAATGATTGTCGCTTTATGCTAAGTGTGAGACACAGAAGGTGGTATGTAGAGAACGTGGTAAAGTAGACCATCAGTTTCGTTTGATTTCGGACGCATCGTTTGCGTGGTAGGGGATATGTGAAATCTAAAAACCGTTAACCAGTAGGTGGAGAGATATAAGGAGGATAATGATGAGAAGAGGATTTTAGAAAGAGTCAGTGATATTAATATAGCCAGATCGGAAGAAGAGTATGTTGTAAGATGTAGAAGGGATGGGACGTGAGGGATTTTAAAGATAAAAGGTTATAACATTGTGGAGAGATACGCTGGGGGTAAAGAACGGTTCTCGGCGGAGAAAGAAAAATTGTACTTCTGCGTGGTTGGACAGATGAAGTTGCAGGGCGGGTGCAGCACAATTATACGAAAAATAAAAAGTTTAGAGCTTGGATGAAAAAGAAGATTCCCTGAGACAAGAGCGGAATATGTGTGTAAATAGAAGTGAGGCTTAGACCAAAAAAATGAGAGCGATGGAACAAGAGCGTTCGAGGAGAGGATCGGTGACAAATCAGACAGGAATAAATAGGGTTAGGACAAACTAAATGATTAATATATAATATATTAGACATGAAAAACTAAGAGGACAGGAGTCAAGACTGTTGCACCTCAGTAAAGGATACAAGGAGGGTAGGCTGAAAGTGGACCCTGATGAGATCAGTGATAGGTGGGGAGAGAGTACTTTTCAGAGTTATATAATCATGAGGAAGGAGAAGGAACCTTCAGGGAAAAAAGAGGAACAACTCCGAATAAACGTGGATGGGATGAGGGTGCGATAAAGAGTTGGAGATGGCAATGGGTAATATGAAAAATGAGAAGAGTCCAGAATGTGATGGGCTACTGATGGAGACAATACGATATGAGGTCATGCGATGAATGTTGAAGATGTTTAATGATTTCTGGAGAGTGGAGAGAGTACCTGCGGAGTGGGGCAGGGAAATAGTATGCCCGGTGTTCAAAAAGGGAGATAGGGGCGACTGGTTCCAATTATAAGAGCATATCGTTGCTGCCACATGCCATGAAGTTATATGAAAGGATATTGAAGAAAAGGCTCAGGACGGGAGTTGAAGACAAGCTGAATGAAGCGCAGTATACATTCAGGTCCGGACAAGGAACAGCGGATCTGATATTTTCTCTGAAGATAATGATAGAGAAGAGCTGGGAGTGGGATAAGGAAATGTATATGGCTTTTGTGGATTTAGAAAAGGTATTTGACAGTGTACCTAGGATAAAACTTTGGGAGACACTCGAAGATTATTACTATCTGATAGAACCCCAGTTGATTAGAGTGATAAGGGGACTTTACACAGTAAGTGAAAGTGAAGTTAGGACAGCTTATGGGATAGGTCCGTGGTTTGGAGTGAAGACAGGTATTAGAAAGGGAGGAGCGTTGTCACCATTGTTGTTCATCCTGTATATGAACAAGTGTATGCGAGAGATAGGGGAGGAGGAGGAGATTGTTGTAATGGCATGTGCGGACAATATTACTCTAGTTGCAAGAGACAAGGAGACGTTAGAGAGAGTACTGATTAGATGGGGGGAGGTGCTGCGACTGAAGGGATTGAGGATGAATATGAGAAAGACTGAAATGATGAAGATAGCTAGGAAAGGAGAGAACTTAAACATAGAGATCAGTGGGAAAAGAATAAAAGATGCGAGGAACTTTAAGTATTTGGAAATTACAGTAAAAAGCAGTGGAATAATGGAGGGTGAAATAGAGGAAAGAATAATGAACTACTCTAGGGGAGTTGGTCAGTTGTATCCCTTGCTGAGAAACAGACATGTTACGAGACAGATTAAAACGCTTATTTATACCACGATTCTGATAGCCGGTACTTTTTTGTTTTGGATCGGGAGTCGTGGAACACTTTACACCAGAACATGGAGTAAGATCGTGGCGGCTGAGATGAGGGTGTTGAGGTTGATAGTGGGGGTGACCAGAAGATAGAGAAGAAGGAATACTGAGATAAGAGAGGAGTTGGGGGTCGAGACGTTGGAGGATTTGATACGAGAGACAACACTGAGATGGTAATGGACACAATCAGAAGGATTGACTTGAAGAGAGGATACCCGGGCTCGATTTTATGGCATGGCTCATGCAGGTAAGAAGACCGGCAGGACGACAAGGAAAGATGGAAGGATGAGTTGGTGGCGGCTGTGGCGAAGAGGGGGTGGACGCTGGATCAGATGGAGGAACATCAACTGTACTAAGAGATGGTCCTGTGGAGAAGCATTGCAAACGACAGGGGATGACCCTACATGGAGGCGCTTGGTGAGAAATGGGTGAGGTGAGAATATTTATATATACTTATATATATATACTTAACTAATATATATATCTATATTTGTGTATCCTGCATAGTACTATACTCTATATATATGTAAAATTTATTTAAAACAAACCTATATCTTATTTTAAATGATTTACTTATATTTACTATGTATATATGTATATAAATATATATATATATTATATTTATTATAATATATAATAATATTTATATATAGTTTATGAAAAGCGTTAACAGCAACTGAATTTTCAACATTTTTTTATTTATTTAAATAGACGTTTCAGACAAAGGTCTGTCCATTGCAGTGTAATAAAAACAATGCACATTCACAATAAAATATTTAAGACATTTGGGATAAATTGATAAAAGTTTTTGCACCTCCATATCGAGCAAATCTGCATAAAAATTGAAAGCACAAAGCTGAGGATGAATTCTGGCTGTTTGGTTATTATTATTTAACAACAAATACTGAAATGTCAATTAATGTTCACTGACTTGGACAGTAGTAGATCATACCAGGGAGGAGGAAATACCCTCCAAGCCATCGGAGGGTATTTTACCCTTCAAGCGTTAGTTTGGAGGGTATTTTCCTCTTACGTATGTAGGGAGGGTATTTTCGTATCTTACGTAGGTTCCTGGGGTATATTTGCTGGCCTGAGGTGACGTGACGCTCTTTCGTGTGGGTATTTTTAGGACTACGTATGTGCCGAAGGCACGTACGCACGCACATGGTCGAAGACCATGTGCGTACATTACCCCCTTAGGGTATTTTCAGACGCTGCATTACGTCACGTGGCCCCTGGCCACGTGCGTCTCACGCACACGAAGTGTGCGTGAGCATTACCCGCCGTCACGTAGGTTCATGGGGTGTTTTTACCCCCTCCTGTTGCTCATGGTGGGCATTTTTACCTTCCTCTGTTGCTCTTGGTGGGTACTTTCAGGCTTCACGGTCTTTCAGGAGGTGTTTTTACCCTCCTCTGCTGCTGCTCATGGTGGCTGCTTTTACCCTCCTCAGCTGTGTCCATCGAGCCCAGGCCCCGCACCACACCACTGTTGGTGATTGCTCCTCCACTCCGGCCCTCTCACTCTCGGAGGCTTCGTCTGTGCTGTGCTCCACTCTCACGGGGACCATCAAACTCGAGTGGGTCTTTTCATGGGTTCTCTCACCCCTCTCGCTTGTTTCTATACTCTCAGGTTGCCTCCTTCAGCCGCCCTGTCGACCGTGTGGCACAGCAACTCCCACCTCACCCTCTTTCCACCTTTAGAGTCATAACCAAAAGGAAGCGACCTTAGGACTGGTTGAATCTTAGCTAAGGCGCGGGAACGTATGATTCAAAGAAAAATAGTGTAAGCCAGTGAGCCGGAAAGGCCGGTAACACTTAGGCATTTGATAAAAAGGTGAATTTACCAAGTTATTATTTAAATAAATATAAGGCGAAATGCGTTATCACTTATCAACTTACTAAATTAAAATACCCTTCAAAGCTTCTTCAATAATCATTTTTTAATTCAAGGCTATGTTATATTATTATTATATATATATATATATATATATTATTATTATAATATATATATATATATATATATATTTATATATATATTATATATATAAATTATATATATTATATATATATTTATAATAATATATATTATACTATATATATATAATATGATATATTAATTAATATATATATATATAATATTATATATATATAAATATAAAATTTATATTAATATATAAATATATATAAATATATATATATATAATATATATATATATATATATAATATTATATATATTATAATAATAATTTTTATCTTAAAAAAAAAAAAAATAAAAAAAAAAAAAAAAACGTCTCCTGGCGATTAAAAGAATTTCAAGAACTGTCAGTGGAATTATCTAGAATGGTTCCCTTGGTTTATGCACGGGCCTAACGTGTAAATTCTCCGTCTGGCTGGCCAGGCTATTCGCGGTACGGGAAGTATTTCCCACTTTTAGTAGCAAAGCACGCTTACCCATGTACTCATTAACGTCTGAGTGGACGAAGCCAAGCTAGAGTTAATAGAGAACAGCTCACGTTACGTTCTGTCGCTCCACCCAGTCTCGACCCTGGGCCCCCTCGCTTTGCTAAGCGAGTGTTTCTCCACTGAGCTAGGAGCGCTCTATATTATAGTATATATATATTATTATAATTATAATATATATATATATATATATATATATTATATAATATGTGATTAACATAGAAGTTATTTAATAATATGAAAATTATTACTGTTATATAGTATCGTATTATTATTATTAATTATTAATTATTTTAATTATTTATTATTTTATTATTATTATTTATTATTTAATTATTATTATTATTATTATTTAATTATTATTATTATTTTTATTTATTATTATTATTATTAACATATTATTATTATTAATTTATTATTATATATGTATATTTAATTTAAAATAAAATTTAAGAGTAATTAGAATCTCGTAGCATTTTTAAAAAAGGAAACACACAAAAGTGGAAATTGAACGCACTTAAGGTGTTGAGCGAGACAGATTCTCCTTAAAGTCTAGAGCTATATAAGTTTGGCTCTATCAGGATTGATTCCGAGAATAATTGCATCACAACCATACTGAGTTTTTATTTAATATCATTTAGGCAATATTATTATTATTATTTATTATTATTATATTATTAATTATTATATTATTATTATTATTATTATTATTATTTATTATTATTTTATATTATTATTATTATTATTATTAATTAATTATTATTATTATTATTATTATTATTATTTATTATTATTTTATTATTATTATTATTATTATTATTATTATTATTTCTTTCTACTCAATATCTCTCTTTACCCTCTCCTCTCTATCTCCTCTCCTCTCCTCTCCTCTCCTCTCTTTCTTCTCTTTCTTCTTCCTTCTTCCTCTTCTCTACAATACTCTCTTTTCTTCTATTTTCATTCTCTTTCTATTCTCTTCTCTCTCTTCTTTCTTTTCTCTTCTCTTCTCTTCTCTTCTCTTCTAATCTTCTTCTCATTCTTTTTTCTAATCTTTTCTCTAATCTTTTTTTATTCTTTCTTCTCTTCTTCTTCTCTTTCTCTTCTCTTCTCTAATCTTATCTTCTCTTTTTCTTCTCTTCTATTCTCTTCTCTCTCTTCTCTTCTCTCTCTCTCTTCTCTTTCTCTGTCTCTCTCTTCTTACTCTTCTCTTCTCTTTCTTTATCGTTCTCTATATCTCTTTCTTTTATATCTCTTCTCTTCACTTTTTATCATAACTAATCTTTTTCTCATCTCATATTCTCATTAGTCTCATTTCAGCACATCTTTTTTTCTCTTTACTATACTTCTCTTCTCTTCTCTTAATTCTCTTCTCTTCTCCTCGTACTCTCCTCTACTCTCTCCTCTCCTCTCCTCCTCCTCTCACTCTAACGCCCCCTTCCATTCTCTTTACTTCCTTCCTCTCCTACTCTTCAACTTCTCTCTCTCTCCCATCTCCACTCTCCTTCCTCTCACTCTCCCCTCCCCCATCCCTCTTCTCTCCTCTCCTCTCTCTCTTTTTCTTCTGCTTCTCTTCTCCCTCTTCCTCCTTCTCTTTCTCTTCTCTTTCTCTTCTCTTGATCTTAATCTTTCTCTTCTCTTCTCTTTCCTCTTCTCTTCTCTTTCTTCTCTTTCTCTTCTCTTCTCTTCTCTGTCTCTCTCGTTTCTTCCTCTTCTCTTCTCTTACTCTTCTCCTTTCTTCCATTTTTTTTCCTTTTCTTTCTCGGCTCATCTTTTTTTTCACAACCCAGTGTAACATTTCTTAATTATAGCTTTTCTCTTCTCTTCTCTTCTCTTCTTATACTCTCTTCCTTTATCTTCTTTCTCTGTTCTTCTCTTGCCCTTCGCTCAATTCTCCAATGGATTCTAGGTGTCTCCGTTTCTATTCTCTTTCTTCGCTCGTTCTCCTTCCCTGGCGGGCTCTCCTTGCTCTCAAAACTTCTCAATTCTCCATCAAGGCACGACTCATTGTGGCGCTCGGTCCGGCCTCTTCGGTCTTCATTCTACATCTCTCCTCTCTGTCCTCTCCTCTCCTCTCACTTATTTTCTCTCGTCAAAGTCACTCAGAAAGAGATTTGGTGGTGGATTGCGTCTCAATATCCTCGTCCTCTCCTCCATCCATCAGTCTTTCTTTCCTCCTCTCGCTTTCATCTCCAATTAATCTCTCTTTCTTCACATATATTCTCTCAACTACTACATTCATAACTAAACTCCGCTTACTTTAAAATGTACATTTGCCTATCAAGGCATTATTACTTTTACACAAAAACAAATATCTCTACTTCCCTTGGGGCTTTTCCATGAGAAAACTCTCCTACAAACAAACACTTTGCTGGTCACTAGCCTTATTAAGATTAACAGGTAAACGTTGAAGTACGTAGAAATATTTTTACTTATATATGTCATAGGTATATGTTTTATTGTTCTTAGAATCTCTGAAATACAAATTGTATTTTCAACTTATTTTTTTTCACGGATTTATACTTTTTTTTTTCTAACTTTTTCTTATAATTATTTTTTCACGACCTGTCTATATATATAGGTATATCATTCTTTTTCCATTTGCATAATATTACTACTAGTATTGGTAAACAGGAGACCGAATACAAGAAAGAAGAAAACAACACTATTCAGGAAAGTATTAAGCATTCGATTGGGGGGTTATATATTCAATCATTTTAAGATATCTTCTTTTATTGTTACTAGGCTCTATTAAAGGCCTTATGAATTTTTCTACTATATACAATACCTTTATCATTCTTTGATCTATCCATAGTTTTCAATCCTCCTTAGATAATTATTCTTGTAACTTTCTTTGGATACTATACTTCCGGCTCAATTTCAATTTGGGATATTAGAATGAACTAATTTTCGTAACAACCTGTCAACAATTTAAGAAGTAATCCTCTATACTCATACATAATATACAAATGAGCTGGACGATTTGTATAAAGGCCGTGCGTGAATGCCTGAAACTTATAAGTATTATATAACATAGAATAGCCCTTATTCTTCCAATATACATATTAGACCATGTTAATGACATATACTAACCCCTCCTTTCATATTAGTCCATTAGTGCTAAGTTTCCTATTGTATTGTACTTCACTGAGACCTTTTTCTAAAAACTATAACAAGACTGTAAGCTCTCTTATCAAGGTTATCTAAATGTTCAATTACGTTTGCCGTAATGAAACAGAAAAATTGGGAGGTGTTTTTCAGAGAGAGAGATAAATAAAGAGCTTTAAAAACTTTAAAACAAAAAAAACTTTCCTCAGATCACAACCCTCCATTTTGTGAGGCTCTTGGCGTAACATTTAGAGAGGGATCGAAAACATAAACTTATTAGGATTGTATAACAGACACCACAAGGGAAGTAGGGTGACTTTTATTACAGAAACTCGATGAATTTATTTGCATCTCTACATCTGATAAGTGAGATCACTGGGGTATATAATATATGCTGCGATTTGGACTTTAATTAATTTTGCTGTCGGTTTCTAAGATTCAAAAGCAATACATATTTAAGCAAAAATTCTTGTGGTAATAAAAGTAAAATTAGCTAAATTGTTCAACAATGACGTCAAGACTAGGTTACTGATTGAACTATATTACGATATTAAAAAATGTTAAACGTGCAAATGAACTACAATAACTATCTCACTATCATATGTTGTCAAAATAATTATCGTGGGACTAAGACCAAAATCCTTTTGACTTAACATTACATTGTCTATCTCGGCACTCTCTTTATAAGCATCCTACATTTGAAATCTTCTATTTTTTCTTCCTACAAGATAAATACAGATGTAGATTAAGTTTTTACTTAATATCAGAAGACACGTAAACAATAATAAACATTTCAACGTAGGCCAAATATAAATACAGACTTCTCCTTTGTCCACAACGATAATTATCGTTTTTTTTAGAAAAAAATACAATTTTTAGTAAGCTTTAAATTCTTTACGACACATATGATAAAAACTTTTCTACCATTAAACAAGCATCATTTCAGAAAAAAAAGGTCATTGAAATTAAGTGGTTAACAAAAAGCTTTACTACCTCAATTAGAAAAAAACAAACAATCTACATAAAGTGCTAAACAATGGGGGAAAACCGAATGCTATGTCTTACACAGAATACTCTCTACACTTAATAAAACTAAATAATGAAATCAATTAGCTAAGTTTGCTTTGCTGATTAATTTCAACCAATCACAGAACTTGAAATTAACCAAACCTCACGTTCGCAATGAGGGCATTAATTTAACCGACATTTTTATAAGCACAACAAATAACGAAAACAAAAATGGAGGAAACTTAAAATTATAGGTAAATAAATTGGTTACATTAAACAAGCGGCGTACATAGGTCAATAATTGAACTCCTTACTATTACTCCATAAGGGGCAAGGCTTAAGCCTAGCCTATAAGAGATTCCGTGAAAGGCAGAGCGAGTCTTTGCGAGATTATTTAGAACCTCACGACAAAGGGCAGAACTTTTTATCATTCGAAGATATTTAACATGCATGACGTTGGATGTTATAATACGGTCTACATGAATAATGGAAAAAGGCTCTGACTTACAGAGTGTCTTACAAACTGGATTTATACAAACATTTACTGTAATAAAAAGAAATTCACTATAAGATATTTTAAAGATAATTAATAAAATTTTCACAATTTATATTAGTAAATTAACATCATTATCAAAACTGAATTAAAAATTCAGCAAAAGTTACCCTGTTCAAAGAGCTTCTGCACATAACCTCCCTTCCCATAAAAAACTCTGGTCCGATTTCAATCCTGCATACAGCTGGTAAATTATATATACTTTGAAAAATTAAATTAAGGATGCTGCTGTCATGCTTTACAACTTCTAAATTTACTTATTGCATGCAGAAGAATGGCTATATCTCACACAAAATCAGTTTTGTTTCACAATAACCTTCATAGCAACAATTAGAGAGGGATTAGCTTTACACAGTATATTTTCTTACTGAAAAACTATAAGACATTTAAATGCTTTGAAAAAACAAACATGGTGGTTTCTTTTTCACTATTAGAATTCTCTCAGATATAAGCATTTCGGATGAAGTTCGCAGCACAACGCTACTTTCTTAAAAAGTGCCAGATTGTTATGTGAGACTTGGTAATCA
>JABUQX010095723.1:17500-29588 GCA_015478945.1 Trachelipus rathkii
GATTATATCAGATAGAAAGACGAAGGATTTGAGTTTCTAATGCCTTGAAAATAGTTATGGTTTCTCGGTTTTGATAAGAATGAGCTCTAAAATCTGTTGCCCCAAGACTACCCTCCTACCATCGGTTATTTGCCTCTAGATGAGGTGTCTTTCAAAATTATAAAGGAGTATATGTAGATTGAAGTCATCGGCTTAAAAGCTGATAATTGTAATGACAGAGAGAAAGTCATTAATGAAAGTAGAAAAAAATTGTGGATAAAACAGAACCCCCCCTGAGTAATACCACCATTGATAGATATAAAGCGCAAACCAGCGATGGCCTCCTGAAACAACTGCTACAACTCTGAAAATCGAAATGATATAAGATCAAGAAGCTACGTCGAATGGACAGGACCTCTGAAAAAAGGGAAGTTATAAATCAAAGCTCAGTACACCAGACACTGACTCAGTACACCAGACACTGGCTCAGTACACCAGACACTGTCGAAAGTTTTGAGCATGTCTACCTCCAACAAAAAATCACTGGAATGTCGAAGAACGGGATAACTAAGAGTCAGAGAGAATGGAAAGAAAGTCCCCCGGTTTATACGGTTATAACGGTTTATAACGGCAATAACGGTTTATATAACGGTTTACATAAAAACGGAGTGGTTATCGGAAATCATACTTGTAATCTGTGATAACATATGAAGATTTAAAATATTTGATGAAATGTGACATGTACAGTACAAGAACAAGTAGAGGTAAATCAAGGTTAATTAATTTTTATTTGAAGGAAAATTGAGTAGAATGTACTCCTCCCTGTTCAGGGAGAAGCACCTCCAGAGGGGGAAAGGGACCCACCAGAGGAAGAGGTAGCCATTCTAAGAAAAATCAAAAAGTACGACTGCAGATGTAACCAGCTGCCGATTTGCCACAAACCTTTTCTTGCCATTGATCTCAGACCTTTCTACGAAAGTCTGAAGCGTGTACATACCTAATGCAGGGAAGGGTGATCGGGGGAAACACAAGAGGAGGAAGATTTATAATGTTGGTACCACTCCAAGACGAATCCAGTGGATAAGGCGTCCATAAGGAGCTGCTCAATCTACCAGTGTTTAGGATGAGAAATGGGTATGAAAAAATTTCGCCTGGTTATTCTTGAGAACTAGAAGTAAACCACTGTTGGTGGTAACATTGAAATCAACTCAAAATAATAATTTTAAAGAAAGGTGAAGAAGAGAGAATGTTTTCTATTTGGGTCAGTGCTCCAGGGGAAATTCTCTCTCTCTCTCTCTCTCTCTCTCTCTCTCCTTCTCCTCTCTCTCTCTCTCTCTCTTCTCTCTCTCTCTCTCTCTCAGCAATAGGAAAATAACAGAACAAGTCAAGTTATCTGTTAGATTTCGTAATGAAGTCTATATACGTAAGGTTGGAGAAATCCGAAAGACATCAAATACTAAATCAAAAGGAAAATTCCTATTGATCCACTCAATTACAATCTTTATGAGCTGAGTTTAAGGATAGAAATAATAAATTGAATCTAGTACGGTTTTGTTGTCGATGTCTTCAACACCCGAAATTTTTTGTCTAAGACAAGAGGTGGGAGATCTAGAAAAAGGAGGTAGAATGGTGTTCAATAAAGCTTTGAATCTAGATCATAGGGACTTAAGAATATCACATACATACTTGAAAAAAGACCATTTGCCCCCGAATTAAGTTAAGAAAAGTCTGTAGCGAACACAACCCACATCCACATACCACACACACCGCATTTAGATATATATATCACTATATATACTATCTATATATATTATATATATATATATATATATATATATATAAATATATATATAATATATATATTATATTATATATATATAATAATATATATATATATGAATACTTAAATGTCCTAGAAACGCGACTTCTGGAAATTTCTGGGGGAACGACGCTTAAAGGCCAAATAGAAAGTAAGATGCTCATTTCTACTGAAAGGATGGATACCCTACATGGAGTAATATAATTCGAGAACTAGAAGTCAATAACCTTGCGTCCAGAAATAGTTTTCTAGTTGCTCTCAGAATGCAAGAGTGTTCAAAACTGAAGAAAGAGGCTGATTCAACTGACAGTGTGAGACCTCTTCTCAGAATATTATATTAAGTATATCTAATATATATATATTCTATATTTATATATATATATATGAGTTATAATATATTATCTATATATATATATATAGAGTATATATATATTATATATATATTATATATGTAATATATATATATATAATATTATATATATATATATATCTATATTATTATTATAATATATATATAGTATATATAATATATATATTATAATATATAAAATAATACTATATATATATTATACTATATAACTATATATGTAAATATATCATATAAATAATAGTTAGTCTATATAATAATTAAATTATATTATATTCGATATAATAGTATATATATATAATATAATAAAATAATATATATAAATTATATTATATATAGTATATATATATATATATATATATTATTAAAATAATATATATAATAATATATATATATATATATATATATAATATATATATATATATACCCATACAGCACAAAGTATCCATTGGATATCCATTTTCCATCCTATTTTTATCGACGTATCCATAACCTAAATTGGATAGCGATTCGGTGCCCTTTGGATACCAAATTTTGGATGGATTATTCCAGTTGGAATTTGATATCCTTTCGTATTTTGGGATAACTCCGTTTATGTGTCCATCCGATAACTAATATTTTCATCCGTTGGTTGACGATTGTAGTGTGCATTGGATATCCAGTGGATAACGAACGATGTTCGTCCGCCAGATGTATGATTTTGTTAAATATATTTGCCCTATGGATACCCATATTTGGTCGTCATTTGGATATAGATTTTAGTGCCTTTCCTCTAACTTATGGATAACGCAAATCGTTATATCCAAAATCGGTATCCATATGACATCTGCATACCGTTTTCCTGGGGATATCTTACAATGTTTGGCTCTGGATTTACGATTTTGGAATTGGATATCCTTCCGTAATTTTTTGGATAACTCGTTTATGTGTCCATTCGATAACTACTATTTCCATCCGTTGGTTGACGATTGTATTGTTCATTGGATATCCAGTGGATAACGAACGATGTTCGTCCGCCAGATGTGTGATGTTAAATATATTTGCCTTATGGGTACCCATTTTTAGTCGTCATTTGGATATAGATTTTAGTGCCTTTCCTCTAACTTATGGATAACGCACATCGTTATATCCAAAATCGGTATCCATAAGACATCTGCATACCGTTTTCCTGGGGATATCTAACAATGTTTATCCAGTGGATATACAATTTTGTTCAATTTGTTTATCTAAGGGATATTCATATTCCGTCGACATATGGATATAAATTTTAGATAGATGTTGAATACACGCACATCGTATATCCATATTATGTATCATTATATATATTATATATATATATATATATATTATATACTCATATATATATATATACTATATATATAATATATATATATATATATAGTATATATATATATATATATATAATACATCATATATATATATATATAATAATATAAATATATTATATATAATATTATTATATATAAAAATTATATACTTAATCTATTAGGACCACTTCCCCTTTAAAAGGATGTTACATAAAATGTCACATAATCGAAAACATAATAGTTTGAAGAACCTACACTGTTGACGTGTTAACTTAAATCTCAATAGAAAAGAGAAAAAGTTGCCACATTTTGCTTTTTATCATGTTAATTTTTATATGTTACTTTTGTTTCATTTTTTTTTTTTTTTATTTTATTAGGGGGCTCGAGCCGACGGGGTACAGAGGGGGACGAAGTCACTCCTGTCGTCCACCTTGAGGCCGAGAGACCCTGACTCTTTGACATCATTGGCGATTTTAATCTTGGGTATTGCCTTTAGTTTAAAAAAATAAAAAAAACTTATTGGCTAACCTTGTCGCTCTATAGTTGCTTGAACTATCGAAAAAAATCGATTTACATGCTCGTTCGATATATATCGGTTAACATCCTTTTAAAGCGAAAGTTCCTATATATATATATATATATATCGCTTTATATTTCTTATATTTCTGATATTGTTTTAATTAGTTAATAGTTAAAATAATTACTTGACAGGTTGAATGATTGATGTGCATAATAATTAATAACGTCATAGTATCGAGATTTGCCTTATAACTGGTCACGTGTTAAACCTGAAAGTTGCCAAGTAGACAATAATCAATTTTTTTTTTTTTTAAATGATTATTACAACTATTGTAATCTTTCTTATTAATGGAATATATTTATTTAAAAAATAATAAATGCAATTATTTTAATTTTCGATCGTTTTTATTTTGCCATAATAATAAATAAATTACTAAAATTTAATTATTATATTGCCTCAAACGTTTCCCGATTGCTGCCATTAGTTATTCACGAGAAATATCTCTATACTAAAGTTTGCCTATTTCTTGTCAAAGACTTTATAAAAAGTGAATCGAATCCATTTATTATTTTACATGAGAGTGAATTATGCTTAATAAATAGCTAATTGAATACTTAATAATGAAATCAGTGTATATTAAGTTACAAATTTTTATTTACGATATCCGTCATTATATATGTATGAATTGAAGAGTGATAGGCTTATAAATTTCTAATCTGCATGCTCACGCATGCTATAAATAACGTAACAGTAAAGGAACGCCCGTCTCCTTAAATATTGTTGAAATTCACAGCCTAGACTCTATATACCTTGTAATGAGGCATTTCTTAAGTGACAGTCTCCCACCTCTCCTGTTTATCGTGCTTGATCGCACTTCACCCCTAATCTTGGGATACAGGTGGACCGTGGAGGTTGGTATTATTATTATTATTATTATTATTATTATTATTATTATTATTATTATTATTATTATTATTATTATTATTATTATTATTATTATTATTATTTATATTATTATATATATATATATATATATATATATATATATATATATATATATATATATATATATATATATATATATATATATATATATACTTTACATATATTATATATAATATACATATATATATACCCCCCAGTCGGTCGTCACCGTGTAGTGGTTGGGGGGCTCTCTGGAATGCTGTTGGGCGGGATATACGGATACCACCCGCCCTTCAGCGTCCTAGAGCGAAGAGGCGATTGTTTTTTTTTTTTTTTTTTTTTTTTTTTTTTTTTTTTTTTTTTTTTTTTTTTTTTTTTGTTAATTCCCACCCATACTCCCTTTAATTTTGTATAAGGTTACCCTCCCCCTTTCCCATCACAGCCCTTGGACTATCTGGTGCCTCTTCCCGCAGTTTACAGTTCACGCCCACATTTCTTCCCCGTGGATGAAGGTACAGTTGAAAAACCGGTCATTTACGCTTACCACTCTGACCGGGCCGCCAATTGTCAGGGAACCTGAGCTTTGCTACACCACTGAGGAGGCTGTTCTGCCCACTTTGGTGTATAATCTTGGACTTTACGCGAAGACATTCAGGTGCCGTACGGTACACGGGTGGGACGCCCACGTAAAGTTTTGGGAGGATCTTCCCCACATCCACAGCCCACCCTACGGGTGGGGTCCGGGTGGTTGTGTGGGGTCCTGGAAACATGTGACCTGGCTGTGGAAAGAAGGTTACCTTCCTTATGCAAACATACGCTTTCCTCAGCCATCTTTATTTGCTTTATGTCTCATTGCTTTATTGCTATATGTGCTTCTTCATGGTGCGAGCTTGTGGTTAATCTTCTATGGAAAAGTCCTAAAAGAAAAATACGTTCTTACATAAAGGTGCAGCTGAACCATCTGCCACTTTCCCAGCTTGCCCTACCACGGTCCCCTACTACTTCTAGACCTGTTAATATAAATTTGCTTTCTTTTCTAACTACACCTGAGGGTCTTTCGCAAAATTTCATCATTCGTCGAACAGCAAAACACCTCAGGTGCCCCCACGGCCCGGCAAATCCCGAAAGGTTGCCCCCCGTAATAGTCGTACTCATTCGTTTACTCCATACGCTGCCCCCCTCCAAGAATGTCAGCAGACATGTCAATTCCCGATGTATTACATATGCGATCCACTACCTCCAAAACTCTACTGAGCACTGAACCATTCCTCTCAGTAAGAGCACTTAAAAAGCCCTAGGTATTGAAGACCCTCCCCAGTTCCATCGCATGAGGGAATGGTCCATTCTCGTAAAAGCTGCTAACCTAAATCAAAGTTCCATTCTGTCATCCTTAACGTCTCTTTGAGGCATGTTCCTTATTATTTTACCCAATACATAAAAAACACATCTAAAGGCACTATTATGCTATGAACAGAGAAACGAAGACACAGCTGTCCTTCTGCTAATGTTCTCCAAACAGAACAGATTTTCCGTTACAAAACATTTATATTTCTCCCTCGCCGGGAAACTCCTGACAAACCAAATCCCGTTTACTGCTGACCTTTAATACCTCTTATCCACCTACAAAGGTCAAAAAAGAGAGAGAGTCAGTGGGTTCGCACGTTTATGCCTCGACCCAGACGTTGCTTCAAATTCCAATGGTTTGGTCATCCCCAAAATACTGTAGGGGACAGGAAGACGTATGCCCAATCTGCGGAGAATTATTTCACACTCCATGTGAAAATACCCCTAACTGCAGAAAACTGTAAAGGACCCACAGTGCTTTCCTCTTTCAAATGCCTCGTCTTACTGTTTGACGGAGGTTTTAGAGCTTGTTACCATACATAAATTGAGCAGGAGAGATGCTACGCCAGCTCAATGAAAATATCAGCCAAATCAAAATCAATCTTACCCACAAAAACAGCTGCCCCCACGCCTCCGCGTGTTATCGGCCAACACAACCCTATCCTAATAGAACTCTCTTTAATATTCCGTTGAAACTCAAGCATATACTGCAACTTGTCTACCCGTACTGCCACACTACCAACTTCTCAAAGAGTCCAAAAGCAGCCTTGATTCAATCTCCCGTCCCAAAAGCATCACAAGCCTACTCTGATATTACTCTCAACAGCCTAGCAATGAAACTAAGCTTAGCTCATCCAATACAATTTGGAAAACACTCCTGCCAAGACACACTGTCCAATACTCACCAAATTTTCACCAAACTTTTGCAAGAGGACGGTCTCTTTTGTCCCTTATAATTCGCCTCCCACTATTAATAAAACCCCTGGTAAAGATGTTTCAGAACACACAGAAAAGAATAGTCGCCAAATTAAAGATTTATTCGTTGAAAATATAGAGCAACCGAATTTTTAAAGCAAAACGACACAGTACCCCAGATGTAAAAAATGCAACTCAGAGAGACCTCGCCATAAGTCTTCTTCTGAGACAAATGCAAAGGCTTCAAAAAACTGTACCCAAACATCCCAACTAATGAACAACTTACCAACCAACCATCTAATAGTCTACAGACAGTTTTAGTTCTTCTGATTCTTCCTATAGACTCTTCTCCCGATTTTCCTTTATCAGCTCTCTCCTAAGGGATTCTATACCTAGAAGATGAATTGGATAACAGCTCCCAAATGGAGCTTGACGCGATGACCCATTTCTCTTTCTAATGCTTCCTGCACTTCCGAGAAAGGTGAATGGAAATACTGTTCAACGTAAACTCGCAAACGCCTAAGCGTTCTGGTCTGTGGAGGCATGAAAAGATAGACCCAAGAGGTCCTCATATCTCCACTCAAACTGCCCAATTTCCCAAATCACCGATGAATGAGTACTGGAAAAATCTGCCAGAATCTGCTTGCAATTCATCGATCCCATATTGAAATCGATGTCGTACCCCAATACATTCTCAAAAGACAATACCCCTTCCAGATACAGCTTCCTTCCCCATTTCCATGGGAACAACTCCATATCCCTCACACACATATTTCTGAATCTGCTTGCCAAGCGAGTTCTGATACTGCTCTCACATAACAAATATGAGCATTACGAATTGCTCTTCATTAACAACCAAACTCACATATTTGGATGTCGGTTTGAATTCAACTTATCTAGCATTCATGGTGACAGCCTCTTTCACCAAATACATTCTGAAAATTCTCCCTAAAAGATGTCAACAACCTAATAAATCTCTGTGTAGTGAACTACCCTCTTCCCGCAGGTTTTGGTTCCCCATCCTCGCCGAGCACCCACGTCTCAACTCCCTCTCAATCTGAAACCCACCTCTAACATTCCCCCCAGTCCACATAGAGACAATTGTCTCTAAAACATATTATAATATTCATAACTCACCATGACTATTTTCCTTCAATGGAATTGTCGTGGCTATTACCTTAATTTTATGAGTAACTTGTTCAACTAATAACATATGCACCACCAAAGTGCATATGTTTGCAGGAACTCGACTATGTCATCGTGATTTTTCAACCATCTGAATATAAAATGCCCGTTAAACTCTATAGAAAGAGGTGACAATGATAGGGAGGGTCAGGAATACTCCATTCACAAAATCTACCTATTCCCCAGTCCCTCTTCAAACCAAACTTCATGCCGTAGCGGCAAGAATTCACTGACTTGTCCATCGACATTACTCATATGCTCAATCTACTTAGCTCCGAGTAGTGAATTTACTAAGGTCGACTTATAGATTTTTTCAAACAGCTCCTGCTCCGGTTGTTATATCTAGGTGAACTCACCTCCGCCACCCTTATTGGGGTGACTCTGTCACCTTCGTCCTAAGTCCAAGATCTTATAGATCTCCTACCCCCTTTTCCCTGGGATGCCTTAACACCAGGACTCCCAACCTATGAACGTTAGATAAACATCTCTTCTGTATCGTAATTTCTTTTGTTCCCATTCCCCTTTATGGAATCGTTTTACCTGTCCGCGCTTTGGATTATTTATTTCGCCAGCGTCATTACTCCATAGCAATTAAATGAGCTTGTCAAAGCCCAATGCAAAAACCCTAACCCAGTCTGGGTTATGATGCGAGCGGACAAGTGGGCTCCTTTTTTTCCGGCCACAAGCTATCCTCTTCTCCTTTCAATAAACGATTCCGACTGGTTGATGATGCTTTGCTTCTCCAGAAAGTATCAACCTCTTGCAGAGATAGCTTGCACCGCATCTTCTCAGGCAGGCCCCGGTCGGCACCCCTTGGTGGCTCCCAAGAGTGCGCACAAGCCACCGAGAGAAGAAGACAACTCTACAGGCAATACAAAAAGGACCCGCACCACCCAAACATAGATTATTTATAAAGCACCGCAGCGAGATCATCAGGCGAATTGAATCGTCAAACGCGTAACATGATTTTCGAACTTACATATCGACTGTTAACTCCACAACTCCCCTTTCCTTTAGTGTGGAAAGTTTTACAGAAAATATCTCGTCGCTCCAATAACTCCTCACTCACAGTCCTCCGTTATGGGCCTGATATAACGATACGATCTCGTCCTGCGGTGGTAGCGGATCGTTAGGTTTATAGCTTTGCTAGCCTTTCGAGTTCAATTTCCGCTACACTGAAGCCTTTCAAAAAACTGAAAAAATTGACACAGCACTGCCAGACTTTTCAACAGCAAAAGGGTAAGATCATAATCATACCTACAACCGTCTTCTTACACTGCAGAGTATTCGAAGCTGCACTGGCAGATAGGCAAGACGGTGCTCTTGTCCAGACATGAGTTTCATATATCATCTCCGTCCAATATTACATCCCTCGGATCGCAATTTTTGCTGATCTATATAACAGATCTGGATCGAATCCTCTTTTTCCATCTATTTGGACTACCAGCTTTGTAATTCCTATCCCCAAACCTGGGAAAGTTCCCGAAGCTGGCGGATAACCAAAGACCACATTACTGACCTGCCATAGTCCTGTACAATTAAATGGCAGAATATGGGTGTTTCAGGCCTGCTTTCTCCTGTTCTGGAGAAGTCCCAAGCTTTTTCAAATGGCTTCCAGTTTGGCTTTCGGCAAAATCGTTCGACCGCTGATCCCTTGTTAAAACTAGACCATGACATCCGGAAGCCTTCTCAACTGTGGATGGTTTCTTTGGTGTCTTCTTGTGACCTTGAACAATTGCTTACTGATACATAGCGTGGAGAACTGGGATCTTCCTTAAACTCCATTCGCTCGGTTACCCGTGGACAACTCCCTTTTTCATTAAATGTCTTTTGTCAAACAGATCCTCCAAGTTCGTGCTCTTCTACTCTGTCGACGCCACTTTACTCTGGATTAAGGCGTTCCGCAGGTAGTGTTTAAAGTGTACTACTATTTGCTCTCGAATTTAATGGACATTGTTACTTCTATCCCAGCCACGGTTAATTTTTCTCTCTATTTGAGTGATCCTTGCGTTATCATATACCTGGTGGCCAAGCTGCCTTTTCTGCGAACGGCAACTTCAACTTAGGCTATTGAGAAATATTTCACAATGGGTAATCTCCCATGGCTTCATTTTTCTCCCACCAACTCAGCAGTGCTTTTCAGGAAAAATAGGGACCTCGAAGAACTTTGCCACCTGTCTTTCCAGCGACCTAACCTTATATGGTTTCGCCCATTCCTGTAACTTCATAAGTCAAATTTCTAGGGCTCATCCTAGACGATCCACTTAACATGTGCATCCGCATATTCCAATACTTAAAAACAACTTGTCACGCGCTCTTGACTGTTACCGTCATCTCGCCTCAAACTCTTGGGGTGTGATCGCCAAGTCCCTTTTACGTCTATATATCGCCCCTAGTTCGATTGAAGCTTGACTATGGCTGTGAAGTTATATGGTCAGGCCTCCCTACTCTACTGCATCTGTTGGATCCATACAAAACGAGGTGATTCCGTAATCTCCACTGGACTGCTTCTGATCGTCCCCCTCGGGTAAGCAATGAAGTGATAGCCTAAGTGTGATTCCACTCTCTCTTCGAAGAGAGAATACAGTCTATGTTACGAAGTTATCTCGTTTTCAAACCCCAAATACGTCGCCTGACCACCGATTTTCTGAGGATGGTGCCTCAGAACCCTTAATTCTGGCCATTTGGCGTAACACGGTTCATATAACATCCTTAATTTCCTAAACATCCCTTTACAAAAAGGTGCTGCCGTTTCCTTATATGAAGGATACACACCTTGGTTGTTCCCGCTCCCACCAATCTGCCTGCTTCTGACCTCTCTCTCCAAATCTCGCCATTCTGCTGCTTGTTAAAGGCATCATTCTTGTCTCATTCCACAGTTCCCAACTGATGATTTACTCCAATGTTTACTGATGGCTCTAAAACGGGGAACAGTGTGGGTGCATCTGCGGTCTTTCCTGATCGCAACCTTTCCATACCCTCCCCCCTCATGCTTCCATTTTCACAGCAGAATTATTGGCTATAATGATTGCGCTTTCCCGAATTCTAACTTAACCAAGATCTATCTTATGTCATTTATTCAGTATCAGTCAGCGCTCCAAACGCTTAAAACCCCTTATTCAAAAAACAATGGTAACTGCTGTGCAGCAATTTCTTCGGCTGCTCCATTCGCGTAAGAAACAAATTATTTTCTATGTTGGACCCCCTTCATGTAGGGTTAACTGGCAATGAAATCGCTGACAGAAGAGGCCAAATGGCCACCTCCTCATTTCGGAGTTTTCAGGTACCTCCCGGATGCCATTCGACAAGGCTACCTCCCATCAACTTGATTACTATCCTCTCTCCGACAGGTTTCGTCTTATTGGCAAGCGCTGGACGAATGCTCAAAGAGCTCGAAACTTAGAAATATCAAGCCGATCATCGGGGAGTGGTCATCCTCCCACCGACGAAAACGCTTACACGAGGTGATACTTTGCACGCCTCCGTATGGCCACACCAATATCACTCACAGTCACTATATGTTAGGGAACCCCCCTCCCATTTGCAATTTTGTCGAAGTCATACCCGCATCTGTTTCGCCATAATCTTCATTGGATTGTTCCCCAGTGGACTCTATTCGTCCGCCGTCATTTTCTACTTTACGAATGCCAATAACACTTCCAAACGATTATCCCATATCTTATCCGAATCTTCCCATTTTAGTAGTA
>JABUQX010095724.1:0-25000 GCA_015478945.1 Trachelipus rathkii
CAAAATTACCTACGGAAATGGAAATCTTTCTCAGACCTAAAAAGAAAAAAACACAAATTATCAAGGACTTTATGTATTCAAGTATCCGCTTTTCTCTTTGCTTTCTCCGAAACAGAAAAGTGATGAATGGAGGAAAAAGAAAGGAGAAAGAGTGTGGAGAGAGAGTGGTGAAAAAGGTATGATTTATTGTGAACTAGAGGGAAAGATGGTAAGGAAAATTGATGGTAATGAGTTTATCATAAAGAGAGACTGTGAAGCGAAGAAGAGTAATGAGCAGATAGTTAGAGAGGTTTGGAAAAGATGTGGGGAGTAAAAGAGGAAGAGGTAAAGGAGTTGAAAAGGCTGATATGGAATGAGTTAAGTTTGGTTTGTAGATATGGGAGGTTGAAAAGTGTAGTATGAACCGTATTCTACACGTATTGGATCAAACGGGATATAAAGAACAGTGAGTGAACAGAAAAACAGCGTGGTTAAGCCTGATGAGACAAAGACTTAAAGAAAGTTAGTGGCAAGAAAGTAAGGAAGGTGAAGTCGGAGTGCTAAGGTAAAGGGCAGTGGATGGATGATCGGTGAGGTTTACAACTAGAGCGTAAGAAGAGCACATAAAATTGAGATGAACACTAACCCCATGGATTGGAGGAGAATGTATTGTAGTACTCTAGTGGGGCCGTAACTGTAGCACGACCCGTTACGCATAGTTCGACAAAGAATACGACAAGATGGATAGAGTGGTTAGGTGTTGATGAATTGGTTAGGTGTAACTACACGACTGGAGAATCACCTAAATCCCTACATACGGTGGACGCCTATCCCCAAAGACAACTCACTGCTTGGGTTCCTCTCGAATAACCCCACAGCAGTTCTCTGCGTATTAATATAGTAGGATCAAAGTTACTCACTAAGCTTAATGTTACTAAATACAAAATAACGCTATTGCCTCATGTTACTCTCTAAGCAAACTACGTTATCTGACACAAGTAAGTTAGTTTAGAGAAGTCAGATGTTAGAGTGGTAACAGGTAGAGAGCTTTTTGTTGATTTGCTGAATATGTTATATAGTAATAATAGTAAGGAGTGGGTCTGTAAGAGAGTAATGTGTTGTGTGCGGTAGTGTATTTTATTGATGATGAGGTATACTCTACACACTACCTACTTATTCTACTACCTGTCTGATCAGTACGCAACCGACTGAATATATCATATATCACGTACTTGGGCTTCAAACTTCTGCGGATTGCAGACAAGTCTCGAATCTCAGCCTCACTAGAGTATCGCGTATCACCTCTGCGTGTCATCAATAAACTCTCCTACCTAATCTTTCTATTAGAGCGAGCGTTTTCTGCTTTTCACGTTCTCGCAATAAGTTCACTGGAGCGAGTAAAGTTAGGCTTAAGTGGTTTGTTTTGTACAGTAAAGGTGTGGAGCATAGAAAAGCAATGTTATCATTATAGACCATCCAAGAGCACTAAGAGTATAGTCTTTTAATGTTATCCTCTCTACCTTCCTCCTACGTGTCTCAAATCTCCCTCAACTATCTTGTAATATCCTCTTTATAGAAGTGCACTTCCTTTGTCTCGTATCTCGACGCTTTGCTTACTTTTTTCTTTGTTTCCTTCCTTACTTTGGTGTGTGGTTTTAACATTATTGAGTTGAACATGCTCTCATTTAAGGAAACAACCCCCTGTGTCCCCTTGTTACCCCTTACCTTTTATTTATATTATTTTATATTATCTTGTTCTATTAGCTGTCTTTTGCTTTATTCACAGTGTTACGCTTATTGTTTTTAATTTTCTCATATAAGCGAGTTCGTGTCACACGATCGTTAAGTTAGTCCGTGTGATTTATCGTTTTGAATAGTGATTTGTGCCAGTAGGTGCAGTAAGCCATTTCGTACCTCACTACAGTAGCACTGGTTCAACCCTATCTCTCGCGGTAATCACTAAATACCACACTTCAACTCCATACTGTCCTGTACAGAAACATTCACTCACTGAGTTTCGCACTGCAGGTGGCAGTCCTTGTAGTCAGATAGTAGCACATTATTCTCTGCCCCACTACAATTTTTTACCATCTTACTTAGCTACACCCAAAGCTTGCGCTAACACTCCATAAACATTTATCTGTGTAGTATACTTGCTGATCGAGTCGTTCACTTTACAGGTCATTCTTTAGCCCTCTTTTCAACGTCATCACAATTACCGGTATAGGGTTGTTTGTCATACGTGTCCACTGTATTCTCACCACTACTTCATTGTTTTCTCTTTTTGTGGTGTTAACTTTTCTTAATTCCTCATAATGACATCCTACACTTAATCTCGATGGTACAGAGCGGTGACATGACACACTCTTTGTTCATGTATCACACCGATGGATTAGGTGTATCTATGCACTACTATATAAAACTGTATTTTCTAAGACCTAGTTAAGTAATTCATAAGGTATTGTAAACCTTACAAACGCTTCATACTTTTTAAAAACTCATCGAAATAGCGTACTTACTCTCATAGACCCCACTTGTAGAAAACTCACCTTTATCATTATCACGCATCTAACCGACGCTAAGAAACCTTTTTCCCAGTTGCCTTAGTATTCTTATCTCGACATTTTGTTCGCTCCACAACGCAAATAATTACCCGGCACGAAGCACTTGCAGTCAACATTTGTGGGTGAATCGTTGAACTAAGTAACTTTGTTGTTTACTAGCTTAAGTCGTTGTACTACATGATTATACTCACAACGTTTAGTAGTTTTCTCCACACTTCTACAACCATCACCTTATTATTATCTACAGCAGTTTACTTTTATCTTTCTTTGCTTTCTTGAGGCCCAGATAGGATTACATAACATCGAATGTCACCTATAATCATCCATACCTTTTGAACAATCACAGTCACATTCTCACAAATGTTTGTCGCGGAATTAACCTACAACAACGCACTCACAATCTCTTATCTTCTCTCGCATCACATCGAGGGGCGGCGGGAGTCATGTTGCCGTATTAGCACAATACATGCCCTGCTAAGAGGCTAATTCTTTAAGTGTCTCCTAGATGGTACTACAAATAAGCACAGACATTAAATTGAGATTATAAGTCCTTTATCTTGGACTGAGAGGCTTTCACATACTTTTTCTATATTCGACCACTGTCATCTTGCGTCACATAAAAAATATGTCTCTCTTCCTACTCAAAGATCAGAGTCCAAACCGACCGCATTAATTGATCATACCACACATCTCATGACGAATCGTTTGTTGCACAGACAGGTACCGTATCTGCTGACTTTAACTTCCGCGTATAGTGAGAAGACGAGTAGAACAGCTGTTTTCTGAACAATACTTTAAAACAATAGATTACGTTAGGAATTGAGTCGTAATAGGATGGTCGTACTAAAATAAGTCCATCTAGCCTCAATCTACCTAAAACAACCAACCAAAACACACTACTTAATACCAATAGCGATCTTCCCCATACCCGACGTGCTAGGGACGTTTGTGGTGTGAACGAGGTGTAAATGGAGAGATAAACAAGAGCTGTATTAAGATCGGTGTGTGGGACCACTCCTATCGCGAACAAGGCGTACGCCGACGGGTCTGTGTGATTTGGTTGCAGGTCCTGGTGTAATCGTTGTGTTTTTCGAGATATGATAGGGTAAGTTGGATGAGACACACCGTTTAGTCCGCCCTTCCTTGATCGCCGGCCCACTCTTCCCGTCACTACTATATACAGCTGGGTGGTAGACTGAGAGGAAGCTGGGAGAAAGGTGGATTGAGTGAGTAAAGGAATTTATCATTTACATCAATAAGAAAGATGCATAATAGAAGTGAATGGTGGGGTTTTGTGAAGGGGTATGATTGTGGGCCACCTGGTCCAAGGAATGAACCCTACATTGACGAGATACCACAGTGAGAGTCCTTCGCGGTCCCGTGAAGCCCTAGGGTGTTTATTTGACAGGGACGAGCTCTCACTCAAGAGTAAAAAGGGGACGGTGAGGGGGGGGATTTCCTTTCGACTTAAGTCAAGTTCTTCTACTATAATGTTTCCAGAGTATGTTCCACACCTCACCCCCAATCTGGGGAAAGGAGCTAGATGATGATGATGCTTGATAAATCCTGGAATAATTCCTCAATAGAAGTTTAGAATGAATGCCTACTAACGGTTAAATACATATGTCAATATTATGAAAGCTCTTTGCAAAGCAATACTGCTGAAAAATAATTCTGAATTCAATGAGGTAAATTCGCTATTAAAACTTTTACATCTTTTGAAACAAAATTCTTCATTGTTTTTGAGAATAAAATTTTGGAATACGCAGATGTTTCCAACAAATACTAAATTTTAAAATAATCGATTTTATGTTGGCTAGAACTTATAACTTAGTTAATTCAAATGACTAAAGGTTGGGGAGCAGAAACAAATTTTACATCAATAAGAATGAAGATAATGAAACAAAATAAATAAACTTTGTGCAGACGCACAAACATCAAATCATGAACCCAATTTTAAGTATTCAATTTTCTGTCAGTTATTGACATTATTAAATTTCAGCTTAAAAGCCGTTAACATTGGATAATGTTCATATTTTCTCTTTTTCCAGATCGTTTTAATAAAATTAAATGCATTGAAAATGACATTATAAGAGACCTAATTGGCATGTAATTGCCTTCTTTTCATCAATCATATGCTCTAATTACTGAACTTTCATGATTCCTTACTTGATTTTAGTCTATTTTGTTTCATATGGAGAGTGTGCTAGATATCTTGTCACCGTTAAAGAAGAAAAGCAAGTAAAAGTTTTTTTTATTTATGTTTTTTTGGGGGATTTTGGGGATTTGGATGATTGTTTACAATCATAAAATCCCAAAAAGTATCATATATAAAAAAATGCTAAAAAAAACTAAAGAAAAGTGAATTTTATACTTGTCTACCCAAAGATCTTATTGTTTTTTGTGTATAAAAAGGATCATTACAAATATTCTTACCACTCTTATAATACATCATCTATATGATGCTAACACACAATTGAAACCCTAGTCATTTGACACGGGACATTACAATTTCTAATTTCCTATACCTTTACCTTTTTACAATCTGAATCATGCTTTGCCATTGTCCACCTGTTCACCCTGGTTCATTGGACCGAATTGCTACACAACATACCAAAATTAACATACGGGCCAGATAATAACATTTTCAGAGCCATAGCCAATCAACTCTTCTCACATTTACGAACTCTGTCTCAGCTATACTTACACTTTCCCTTTATGCATGAATACCGCCACCTTATCCTCCAATCTTGGGAATAACATGGGTTTTCAGCACCTTTAATCTACGAAGAAGAAGAATAATTAGGGTAATAAAAAAAACTCATTTTGCGAAATTCATATTTATACCATGAGAGACTATCAAATCACGAAATCCAGTACGGATATGCTATAAACCCTACTTACAATTAATAATAATAATAATAATATAATAATATAATAATAATATAATATAACTACAATAATTTTGCCCAATATATAATAATACAATAATATAATCTTATTTATATTAATAAAATACATAAACAAATATATAACCTATATTAATTAATGAGCACTTAATGTAATTGACTCAGCGTTTTGCACTGCCGAGCAATTCCTAAGCGACGGACATCAAAAAGAGATGCACACAACTATTCATGCTCACCCTGCATTGTAAAATGAGGACTGACTATTCCAGAGAATGTCAGCTCCTTTACCTAACGAATCATTAACCCGTTTCTATCTCTCATTACCTCATACCGATTAGCGATACTCCTCATGGATTCACCATCTTTCCTTTTAATATTGAAATACAAGTGACTTTTTAATCAAAAACTTAACCTATAAACGCGCATTTTGTTTTTCTTTCCAGACGAACCCGAGTTCTGTCTTGCAACCTTATAAGCGAGTAAAAGTATTATGCGAAGTCCAACTACGCTTCTTATTTCTAACCTGAGCAAAGGCCTTACACAAAGATTGCTAATGGAGCCCAGGCATAGTAGTTCCATCTACAGAATTTTGCACTGGAGAGCCAAGCGAAATGATATATATAATCTATATATATATATACTATAAGCATCCTTCTGTCTTCCGATTTGCAGGGTTCCCCAGAAGGTACTATCCATATATATCTACGCTATGCTGGAGTGCTCTAATTCGTGCATTATCCTAATATAATACATATATATATATATCGATGAGTTTGAAACCTAACAAACTTGACACCTTACTTATTTATTACTTTTCCAACCACAAATATGCATCATAATTAAATAATACTCATCATTTATGGCATATTTAATCACCTGATTAAACTCCGGACATGCCATTATGCATATAACGCACTAGAATCCATTTTTTCTAACAAACTACTATTCCCTTACTTTTCAACCTACTAATCTAACTACTGACTCCACTATAACATACACCCAGTACCATCTGATAAACCATACACAGATTATAACTCTACTATATAATACTAGAACATATATACCGATATAACCTATATATATATATATAGTAATACTATTAATACTAATCCATATATATATATACTTATACTACTATATATATATATTGATCATAATTAACTCATAATTCTTATTATTATCTACCATATAAATTACTTACCGCTATGTACGTGCGTGAGCACATATACACACACTAGCTACTACAAATAAAACCTAAATATCAAATCAAAAACAACTATCACACACTACTACTGCCTCGTTACACCACGTCACGCACCACAACACAACCAGAGCAGAAGCGTAACTACGCTCTACACACTGAGAAAAATACTACAGTGGTAATCAGCCAACGACTACAAGAAACTCTAGTTCAAACTCACCCAAGTGTTCATCTTGTGACGCGGATTGGGGAAATATAAAAATGGGAAGCATGAAGAGTTTCTTTTGTATTAGTTTCTCGATACTTATCATAAGGTTTTACAATATTTATAAATTACTTAACTATTAACATTTGTGGTGCCCCACATTTGTTTTTCTAAGTGACTTACCGCCTTATACACGTCCCAACACACTCTCTATAGCAATAATTGGAGCATTTACTTTACTACATCAAGAGGTGCACCTTCAACGAAACTGTAAATCCAGACAGGTATATACGAGTAGTGCTACTTTGTTTAGGGCGACAAAGTCTTTTTACTGGCAACCACTGCACAAATTCCTTATTCAAAACGTTAATACACAGGAGTACATAAATTATACATTAACACGAACTTTAAATTTGCAATATCTTGTAACTAACCAGCAAGATAGATATAAAATTAATATAAATAAAAGGTAAAGGGGTAACAAGGGGACACAGGGGGTTGTTTCCAGTTGTTTCCATACTCAGGAGATCCTCTGTTACATCTTCCTCTTTCGACACCTTACATCACAAAGAAGAAAGAACCAATAAGACAAAGGACATCTAATCTAGGAAAGGAAACATAAAAAAACTTATCAGTATTAATTAAAATTAATTAGATAAATTAATTTTTATTTTAGTTTAAAGAGACAAAAGATTCTCATTCACCTCCTTGTTAATTACCCTATAATCTTATTTCTTTTTTAAATTTTGACGAATGGATAATTTGATAGGTTAAGTCAAATTAATATTCAAAGTTTAAGATTTACAAATTATGGTTCATAAGTAGAAGCATCTTAGCGTTTTCAAGTTAAAATTTATTTGTTTTTGAACAGTATATGTTGTCAGCTTGACTAAATGTCTCACTGGTCACTAAATGGAAGGGAGCATAATTATTTTCTTGCGAGATTTGAAAGAACTTATGTTCTTTACTAAATTTAAAATACTTGTGACTTTATTTTTAAACTAGTAGAATACGTATGTCTAATAGCGTTTATAGTGTGAAGGTAGTGTGTTATTTATTGTATTAGGTTTGTATATACAGGTAATTTAAAAGTTGAGAAAATAGATTAGAAAGCTTCTTTAGTTGGTTGTATGTCTGACCTCCAGCTTCTGGCCGTATTTATAGCCTAAGTTTAGCACTACTATTTATATGATGGATTTACCTTGTTATAACACTTTTCTTTTAGATTACTTTTAAGTTAATTCTTTTCATGTATCATTTAATTGCAGACAACATATAAACTTTCGCGATTCCAAACTTACTCGCATTCTTCAAAATTCACTTGGAGGCAATGCGAAGACTGTTATAATATGCACAGTGACTCCTGCTAGTAAGGAACAGACGCTTTCAACAGTCAGGTAACTTTGCATACTTCTTAAAATAAATTTTTCTTTAACATAATAAATAATTTCTTATTATAATTGATAATTATTTTAAAGTAATAATTATATTTAATAATTATTTTAATTAATAAATGGTGTCAAAGGTGATTGGATTAGTATTTAAATATGCGGGTGAGGCAGGGTGTGTTTATGTCTCCTTGGTTATTCAACTTGTATATGGATGGGGTTTATGAAAAAATTAGAGTGGGGGTGGCAGGAAATGGTGTTAGATATGATGGAGAATGGAGATTGAGTGGAGGTCACTACCCTGTATTATATTGCGGATGATTGGTTCTGTGTGGTGAATCTGAACAGAGTTTGAGAGATTGGTAGAAGAGATTTGGCACGGTGTGTAAAAGGAGGGGCTTGACAAGTAAACGTAGATAAGAGTAAGGTTATGGTTTGAGTGAGGACAGTTCTCAGTGTGAAGTTATGTTAGATGGTGGAACAGCTGGAACAAGTGTCTGATTTAAATATTTAGGGGTATGTGTTGATGAGAATTGGAACGGATGAATGCAGAGTGTAGTAGGAAAAGTTGTGAATGGTAGGCAAGAATAGTTGCTGGTGCAAATTAAATCGTTGGATGATGTAAAAGGACTAAGTCTGGAGTGTGCTAGGGTCTTGCATGAAGGTATGTTGTCCTTTGTGTTCATTGTATAGTAGTGAGACTGGTTTGGAATAAGAAGTTAGATCTAAAGTACATGTGTTCAGATGGACAATCTTAGGGCGTGTCTAGGGTGTGAGAAGAATTGATAAAATAAGGAATGAACGTATTAGAGAGTTTGTGTGTGTGAAGAAAGGGGTAAACGGAGAGAATAAATGAAATAATGTTGTAAGATGGTTTGATCATGTGGAAAGGAATGAATGATAGTCGGTTGGTTAAGGGATGTATAAGTGGGTGAGTGTGTTGGGAATCGACCGGCTGGGAGAACCGAAGAAAAACGTTGATTCAGTAAAGGAATGTTTTGCAGGAGAGAGAACTGTGAGTTTGGCAGAGGCGAGAAGAAAGGTGCTTGATAGGAGAGAATGGCGGGTGTTGTAAGGGGGTATGGTTGTGGCCCACCTGGGCCAGGGTATGAACCCTACACTTGACGATTTACCATAGTGAGGATCCGTCGCGGTCCCATGAAGCTCTAGGGTTTATTTTCTGATTGCGACGAGTTATTATTATTTTTTTTTCGAAAGGGGCGGTAAGGCGGGCTTTCTTTTCGACTTTTGTCATTTCTTCCTCCTACTGCTTTTTCTTTTCCGATGCAATGAAACGCACCTTACTCCCAATCTTGGGAAAAAAGGTTGATGAAGAAGAAGAAGAATAATTATGGTAATAAAATATTTGATCATAACTAATAATACCTGTAATAATAATAATAATAATAATAATAATAATAATAATAATAATAATAATAATAATAATAATAATAATAATAATAATAATAATAATAATAATAATAATAATAATAATAATAATAATAATAATAATAATAATAGGTTTGCCTGCCGAGCTAAGAACATAAAGAACAAACCGATTGTAAATGAGGTACTATCGGATGCAGCTCTTCTCAAACGTTATGCTCTTGAAATTAAGAAACTTAGGCAAGATCTTGAAAAAGAGAGAAAGACTGACAAAGCTCAAGAAATGGAGCAGGTGAGTTTAGAATTTGCATGAGAGAGAATGATTATATATATATATATATATATATATATATATATATATATTATATTGTTTTCTATATATTTTTATTATATATATATATATATATATATATATATTATATATATATATATATATAATTATAATATATATATATTATATTATATATAATTATAATATATATATATATATATATATAATATATATTTATATATATATCTATATATATATATACTATATATATAATATATATATAATTCTATTATATATATAATACTTATATATATATCTATAATTATTATTTTTCTTATATATATATATATATATATATATATATATGATATATATATATATATATATATTATATATATATATCTATATATATATATTATATATATATATATCATCCACCTTTTTTCCCCAACAAAAATGGGGGTAAGGTGCGTGACAGCACCAGAACAGAATAGTAGATAGAATATGACCCATAAGTCGAAATAGAAACCAGCATTACGTCCTTTTATACCCTTATTAGTGAGAAGTTCGCTAGTCAGAAAATCCACCCTTAGATCTTTACGGGACCGCGACGGTCTCACTATTGCATATCGTCAATGGAGGGTTCATCCCGGCCCAGGTGGGCCACAACACGCCCACAAAACCCCTTTGGCCAATTCACTCCTTCTTTTTATGCCCCCTTAAGCGCCTCTAGCAAACTCACATTTCATCCTCCAGACATTGTTTCTGAATCAATTCCCTTTTTCTCCGTTCCCCCACCCGGTTGATTCCCACACACAACTCACCACTATACATCCGCTTACCAACCGACTATCATCCATCCTTTCCCACATGACCACCCATCTCAATGTAGCTTACATTATTCCTCATTATCCCTTGTTCACATGGGACACACTCTCTAATAACGTCCATTTCTCATTTTATCAATTCTCACACCTAACACGCCCCTAAGATTGTCCATTTGGAACATCATTGAACTTTAATCTTTACTTCTTATTCAGACCATGGGTCCTCCCGCTATAACATTAACACAGTAACAACATACTCATGTAAGACTTCTAGTGCACTCAAGACTTACGTCCCTTTTACATTCACCAACGATTTAATTGCATAAGTTTACATTCCTGTCAGAGGTCTGCATCATCCCATACTCTTCTTTTCATCCGAAATATATAAACGGTCAAATATAACAGGTCAGTTTTTGAGAACCTTTAGGATATCACACTCAGAATTTATTCACTTCAAACCACCATAACCTTACTTTTATCTACCTTTAACTTTCAATCCCCTCCTTTTACACACCCTGCCAAAGTCTCTCACCAATCCTCTCAAAACTCTCTTTGCAGATTCGCCACACAAAACCAAATCATCCGCATATAATAGGTAGGGTACCCTCCACCCATCTCCATTCTCCATCATTCTAACAACCATTTCGTGCCCACCTCCATCTCTAAATTCTTTCATGAACCCCATCCTATATAAGATTGAATAACCAAGGAGACATAGGACATCCCTGCCTCACTCCAACTATTAATACTAAACCAATCAGCTTTGACACCATTTATTCTTACACACGTCCTCAACTATCATCAATACTACCTGATTCCATTCCAGAACCTAACCACCAACACATATATCATTAACACCTGCAAATAGAACTTCACTATTAACCCTATCATACGCCTGTTGCAAATCCATAAAACTTAATACAATTCATTTGTCTTCTCCCTCATTTTCCTCATCAATTTTGTTCCATGTAAAAGGATTTGAATCCACACATCCTCTCCACTCCTCTAAACGCACCTTTTCTTCACCAATCAGTCTTCAGTCACTCGATCGCACTCTTTCAACCAAAATACCAGCAAATATGTTTCCCTACAACACTCAATAACTAATTCCCCTATAATTTCTTTCTACAGTTTCCCTTTATCTCCCTTACCCTTTTATATAAGGTACTATACTGCTCTCTTCCAATTCCCTCGGAACTATGCCCTCCATAAACGCTTTATTACACAACTTACAGATCCAATCAATCACTCAATCTCGCCTCCGTTCTTCTTGATCATTCACCAGTAATATTTCATCTATTCCTGCAGATTTACCATTCTTCAACTTTCTCACTCTAACCCATTACCTCCTCTTGCTAATAAACTCATTCCCAAAAATAACCTATTCCTTCTTGGCACATCAACCCACACGACATTCACTATCACTCTTCAGTTACTACGCAATATATACAGATTTTCGAAATGTTCCTTTTCCACACTGCCCCTCACATCTCAGTTCATGTTTAACAAAACACCGTCCCCTATTCCATTATTAATGTGCGTTCCCTTATTCATCATTCTTAACCTTTCGCGCTTCTTTCCAGAAGAGCTTCTATTCCCTTTTCCTTCATATATAACAATATTGAATTCTTAAATGTTTACCTACTCTTCTTTCCCAAGAACTGGAGTAAGGTGTGCTACAAGCATCCGGAAAAGAAAGCCCAGCCTTGACGCCCCCCCTCTGAACCATTAATTAGTGAAAACTCGTCAACAGACAGAAAATCCACCTAGAGCTTCATGGGACCGTGCGACGGGCCCTCACTATGGTAAATCGTCTATGTAAGGGTCATCCCCTGGCCCGGTGGGCCACAACCAATGCCCCCATACAAACCCCTTGCCTTCTCCTCCTATCACATGCACCTTTATTTCTCGCCTCTGCCAAAACTCACATTTCCTCGTCCTTCAGCACATGTCGTTCACGCGACTCGATCCACTTCTCTTCGGTCTCCCAGCCGGTCCGTTCCCAACACACTCACCACCTATACAACAACCGCTTATCATTCATCCTTTCCACATGACCAAAACCATCTCAACATACTTTCATTTTTTCTCTCATTTACCCTTTCTTCACACCACACAACTCTCTAATAAGTTCATTCCTCATTTTATTAATTCTTTCTCCCACTCAGCAATGCCCCTAAGATTGTATATCTGAACACATTGAACTTTAGATCTATACTGTCTTATTCCAGACCCAATAGTCTCACTATCTCATAACAATAACAACAGGGACAACATACCCTCATGTTAAGACCCTAGCGCACGTCAAGACCTTAAGTCCTTTACATTCAAACCAACGATTTAATTGCACCAGCAACCTTCCTGCCGTTCACAACTTTCCTAACACACTCTGCATCATCCGTTCCCTCCTCATCACATAACCCTAAATTTTAAACTCAGACACTTGCTCCACCTGCTCACCATCTTCACATAACTAACACACTTGAGGACTGTCCTCACTCCTACAACCATATAAAATTACTCTACTACGTTTACTTTCAAACCCTTCCTTTTTACATACCCTGCCAAACTCTCTTCAGCAATCCTCTCCAAACTCTCTTCAGATTCCGCCACACAGATCCAAATCATGCCGCATATAATAGTGTAGGGCACCCTCCACTCTCTCCAATTCTCCATCATTCTAACACCATTTCCTGCCCATCCCCACCTCGAATTCTTTTATAAAACCCCATCCATATAAATTGAATAACCAGGAGACATACAAAAACCTGTTCTCACTCCGCTATTAATCGCTAACCAATCACCATTGATACCATTTATTCTTACAAACCACGCTTCACTTATCGTCATACATACTTTTGTATTCCATTCAGAAGCCTACACCACACCATATATCACTAAAATACCTGCCATAAAGCTTCCCTATTAACTTATCATACGCCTGTTGCAATCCATAAAACTAAATATAATTTATTCTTCTCTCCTCATTTTCTCATCATTTGTTTATGTAAAGATTTGATCCACACATCCTTAACCACTCCTAAACGACCTTTGTTCTTCAAACCAATCCAGTCCCTTCAAGTTCACTCGAACGCACTCTTTAGACCAATGGCCCATTATATATATATATATTATATATATATATATATATATTATATATATATTATTTATATAATATATATATATTATTATATATATATTTTTATATATATATATATATATATATATATATATATATTTATATAGGTTAAAGAAAAATTAGATGAGAAGGAAAAGCAGAACTTGGAATTAAATGAGAAGATAATAGCCTTGAAGGAGAAATTAGTTGTATGAAGTCATCCACACGTCTTATCTAAAGCTGTGGTATTATTATTATTATTATTATTATTATTATTATTATTATTATTATTATTATTATTATTATTATTATTATTATTATTATTATTATTATTATTATTATTATTATTTCTTTTTTTTATTTATTATTATTATTAATATTATTATTATTATTATTATTATTATTATTATTATTATTTTATTGTTAGTAGTAGTATTAGCGCTTTCGAGGCGATGAGTTTATCTCCTATTGGGCATTTTGGGTGTAGAGTACATCTCATGACAATCCAGTACCCAATGGTTCGCCCATCTTTCACGCATATCCACATTCTTCTTGCATTAGTATAGACAGTCTCTCCGTATCACATACGGACCACAAAACTGCTAATATTACAGACAACACTTTTTTCAAATATCCCTGTGTGTGTGGGGAAGAAAGGATTCCCATAGTGTACGTCCTGTGTGTTGCTGGATGCGACTAGAAGGACAGTGATAGTTTAGCTGGTGACCCGCTACCACTTATCTTTGCTCTAGGAATGCTATGCTTGTCTCGGGCGTGCCCGTGACCACCGTAATTGAACCTGTATCATTTGGCGAAGTTTTGTGAATCGTCTGTGTACATAGAATGTTTGAGGAATAAGTGGCAAGGGAAAGAGGTGATGGATGTGTTTAGAAAGAGTAAATTTGATTTGCTTGTTTTGGCTGGAACAAAGATTAGAGAAAGCGGTGAAGACGCTTGGTATGTGGTGAAATGTGTTATTGTTGTAGTGGATGGAATGAGAGCGGGAGAGGAGGAGTTGCTATTCTGATGAGTGACTTGTGGCACAGAACTATTGCGGATTTCGTTTGTGAGAGTACTAGAATAGAAATGGTTAAATTTAAGTTTAAGGTCATCATATGTTTGATTGTAACATATGGTCCATCTGAGGACATTGTTGAGGAGAGTGTGATTTTCTAGTATATTCTGAATGTTGTTTTGGATTGGGTTAGTAGGAGCTTCTGATTGATTGTGTTGGGAGACTCGAATGGTTGAATGGGTGGTCGTAAAAGAGATGGTATAACATTTGAATTTGAGAATGGTAGGAAAGTGATTGATATTTGGGAGGAGAGAGATGTGTGTGTAAGTAATATATTCTTTGAGCACAAGAGCATTCATAAGTATACTAGAGTTGGTGAAGGTAGAGATGGTATTTTAGGGAAAAATGTATTGATTTTGTGTTAGTGAAGATGCTGAAGCATGTGATGGATGTTATATCAATGAGGGGGATGGTGATGGGAATATCAGATCATTTTGTTGTTTATTCAAAATTAAGTTAGTTGGGGTATGAATGCCGAGGAAAGAGATATGGAAGGAAGTGGGGAGAATTAAGAATGAGAAGTTAAGAGAACAAGGTTATTAGGAAATGTGTGTGTGTAGGGGATTTTTTTTCCTTTGAACAGTTACTCCAGTTATATACATTTGGGGGGAGGGCTTCAGGTCCACCCTTCTATTAGGTAGGGTTGAGTCTAAAGATAAGAGACAAGAAAACTGTCCTTTCTTTCAAACTTCCTTGAAACTCTACTCTTTGCGCTACGACGTGATGTTGGCGCACTATCTCTTTTCTATAGGTACTACAACGGCAGAATGCTCGAGAGTTGCCCTCGTCGCATTCCACACCCTTGCGGTTCGCTCACGTAGCACAAAAAAGTGCCGTTGCTCCTCGCATGAAATTTTGCGTAGGTATTGAAATCCCAAACTTGTTCGTGTGGTGCCGTCTTTCTTTCCAAGCTTTACTGTTCTGTGGAACTCCTTGCCTTTCGTTTTTTAAATTGTATTTAATCGTCCTCTCTTTAAAGCCCACGTCTGCGCTCGCCTGAGAGTATTTACGTTAGGCTTGGCTTGTGTGGTTTTTCTATATTTTATTTTTCTGCCCCCTTCTTGAAAAGAGCCCTGCCCGTGAGGGTGGTGAATTTTATATGATATATATATATAAGTATAATATATATATATATATATATATATATATATATATATATATATATAATATATATATATATCATATATATATATATATATATTATATATATATATATAATATATAAATTATAATATATTAGTATTCATATATCTATATATATATATAATTATATATATATTCTATATAATATATATATCTATATATATATATTATATATATAATATATAAAATATATCATATATATCATATATATATAATATATTTATATAACGAGAGCATTGCAAATAAATTATTGGAATGTGAGGTAAGATGGAAACTAAACCAAATTAGGACGCAAATGAAGAGCCTTTGTTTGTAGTGCAAGAAAGTATGTGAATGTGCTGAAGTAGAAATTAAGAATGTCAATAGTGAGTGGTGGCATGATGGGGGTTTTGCAAGCAGTTAAAAGTAAAAAAGGGTAGTGCTTGAATGTGTTAAAAAACAATAATGAGAATCTCAAAAGGAAGGGGAATGGAAATGATATAAAGAGAAAAAAAGGAAGACTAAAGTTGCATACGTAGGAGGATAAAAAAGGTAAATGAACAGATAAGAAGAATGATGAATGGGGACTTGCAAGGAAATAGGAAACTTCTGGATGGAAGTACGAAAGTACTGATGAATTAGAAATGAGGAAAGTGTGGAATGAACACTTCGAATATCTGCATAACATTGCATAGGTAATAGTGAATGAGTGTGGGTTTTGAAAGTGTAAGAAGAAATAGGTATTTGGGGAATGAGTAATAGTTAGCGTAAGAAAGTAAAAGAATGGTAATCACAGGTATAGATTAGAATTACTGGTGAAATGATCAAGAATGGAGCGAGATGTGATTAAGTGTATATGGAAGTTGTGTAACATAAAGTGTTTTGTGGAGGGTATAGTTCCGATGGATTGTAGGAGTGCAGTAATAGTACCCTTATATAAGGGTAAGTTAGATAGATAAGGGGAACTGTACTAACTTTATTGAAATTAGTTTATTGAGTTTTGTAGGGAAGATATATGCTGGTATTTTGGTTGAAAGAATGCATAGAGGGAGTGATTGGCGAAGAATAAGTGAATTTTGAAGTGGTAGAGGATGTGTAGATCAAATTTTTACATTGGAACAATTGATAGAGAAAATGAGTTTTTAGTTTTATGGACTTGAAACAGGCGTATGACAGGGAAGCTCAGTGGTAGGTGTTAAATGGTGTTGGTGGTAGGCTTCTGAATGGAATAAAAAGTATATATGTCGATAATGAAGCGTATGTTAGAATAAATGGAGTGCGAAGTGAATAGTTTGGTTTTAATAGTGGAGTGAGGAAGGATGTGTTAGGTCTCATTGTATATGGATGGGGTAATGAAGTCATGTTGGATGATTAGCATTTGAAACAAGCATCTGAATTTAATATTTAGACTATATGTTGGATGAAATGGGAACTGATGGTGCATTAGGAAAGGGAATAAGTCTTGAACGCACTAGGGTTTTGCATGAGGGCATGTTGTTACCGGTGTTAATGTATAGATGTAAACTACGATGTGGCATATGAGGTATAAATCCAAGGTACAATCTGTTCAGATGGACAATTTTGGGGGGGGGGTGCTAGATGTGAGAAAAATTGGTAAAATGAGGAATGAACCTGTTACCGAGTTGTGTGGTGCTAAGAAAGGAGTAAATGAGGGAATAAACGAGTGTTTTACTAAGATAGTTTGGTTATATGGAAAGGGCTAATGGTAGCTGGCTGGTTAAGCGGATGTGTATTGGTTAGTGTACTGGGAATATACCGGCTGGAAGACCTAAGAAAATGTGAATCGAGTTGTAAAGTATTGTCTGAAGGTACAGTAAGGTATGAGAGTTTGGCAGAGGCTAGAAGAAAGGTGTATAATAGGAGTGAACGTCGGTTTTTTTTTGAGGGGGGGGGGGTATGGTTGTGAGCCTAGCCCAGGAAATAAACCCCACATTGACGAGATACCACAGTGAGGGTCGGTCGCAATTTTGTGAAACCCTAGGGTGGATTTTTTTTTGTTGTTGTTAACTGGGACGGGCTCTCACTTAAGGGGATGGTAAAGGGGGGAGGGGGTGCTTTCCTTTCGACTTAAGTCATGTTCTTCTACTAACTTATGTTTCTGATGTATTTTGCGCACTTCACCCCGAATCCGTGATAGAAGGAAGAAAAAGGAGTAAGCTTCTTTATCTTTTTATTTAGTAAATATAAATTTTTATATTATTAAATGTTTATGAAAATATATATGCAAGTTATTCATTTCTTTATGAATTTTTGTTTAAATATAGTATTATGAAATATTAATGAATGGAATTAATTTTTTGGAGAAATTAATTTTAAATTATTTTTTTTTTTAATTTTGTTATATTTTAAATTACTTTTTTATATTTAGGAAAATTCTAATATGTTTTAAATTAGGACAGTGGCAAAGTTTGTTAGAGTAAATCCTTTTTTGTATTATTAATATTTTTATAGGATTTGAAAAAACAAGAATGCTTTGGGCCTCCCCAAGTTTTTCAGGAAACGCCTTTAAGGATTGTGTAGCCCCGTCTAATGTGTTGAACATATTTAAAAGAAGACCAAGACAGTCGTTTTTATAGGGAATGAAGAATGTCAGATATGGATAAGCAATCGGACACACAATATCTCAGTGGATAGTTCGTTATTGGTATTCCGAGGAAGAACTTTTCCTGACATCGGAATGGATACCAAATATTATATTTCCACTTGCTCTTTTTGTAAGTTTCCCACTTTTATTGCTTAACAATTATATTTATTTATATTAAATAAAAACTTATATTTATTATTTATTTATTTTATTTATATTTATATTAAGTAAATAATAAGAAACAACACTTGTCACCAGACAGATTGCACGTTGATACAAATTACAATTGAAATAATCATACTTGAAAAAATATTTTGTTTACGCAGAAGCAGGAGTCCTGAATTTGAGTTGTGAGCCGAAAATTTTAAATTATAGTAAAATCTGCAGTCGATTATTCTCTTTGTCTGAGATGAAGGCATGCATTCAATTCTCAATCCCGGGTAGAATGAAAGTCAGATTTCGAAAAGCCAGATATTGAGATAAGAACTGGTGTCAATTGTTAAAATTGACGATGAAGACCAAAGTTGAAGATTTGAGAGGATAAAAACAGAACAGGCATAAAAAATATGTAGAGTTTTTATTAAAAATAGAAAGTAATGGTAAAGCAAATTGGATTTTTTTCGGACATCTAAACCACCATGTGTTTATTTTTTAATACCTTTGTATTTTTTTTTTGCGCGAAAAGGTTAAGAATGAGAATAAAGGGAACTGCATTAGAATAATGAACTAGGATGGTGCTTTTTGTAATCTGATGAATATGGATGTGAGGGAGTGTGGAAAGAACACTTCGAAAAATTGCACAATATTAACAATACATGAAGAGGTGATAGTGAATGTGTGTGGGTTCATGTGCAAGAAGGAATAGGTATTTTGGGGATAGGTTATTAGTAAGGAGGAGGTAATGGTAGAGTGAAAAGTTGAAGAATGGTAAATTCTCAGGTATTCAGATGAAATTACTACTGGTGAAATGATCAAGAGCGGTACCGAGGCGAGATGGTGATTGATTGGATTTGGAAGTGTGTAATAAAGCGTTTATGGAGGGGTAATCGATTCCAAGGGATTGGAGGAGAGCTGTAATAGTACCCTATATAAGGGTAAGGTAGATAAGGGAAACTGTAGGAATTATAGGAATAATTTATTGGAGTGTTGTAGGGAAAGATATATGCTGGTAATTTTGGTCAAAAGAGTGCGTCGAGTGACTGAAGGACTAATTGGTGAAGAACAAGGTGGTTTAGGAGTGGTAAGAGGATGTGTGGATCAAATCCTTACATTGAAACAAATGATTGAGAAAATGAGGGAAGAAGAAGAATAAAATTGTATTCAGGTTTTATGGATTTGCAACAGGCGTATGATAGGGTTATAGGGAAGCTCTATGGCAGGTGTTAGTGATATTGGGTGTTGGTGGTAGGCTTCTGAAATGGAATCAAAAGTATGTATGACGATAGTGAAGCGTGTGTAAGAATAAATGGTGTCAAAGTGTTGGGTTTAGTATTAAATATCGGAGTGGAGACAGGTTGTGTTATGTTCTTCCTTGGTTAATTTCAACTTGTATATGGATGGGGTATGAAGGAATTAGAGGTGGAGGTGGCAGGAATGGTGTTAGAATGATGGAGAATTGGAGATGAGTGGAAGGGTGCGCCTACCTTATTTATGCGTAATACTTTTTTCTGTGTGGTTAAATCTGAAGAGAGTTTGAGAGGATTGGTGAAGAGATTTAGCAGGTGTGTAAAAGGAGGGGCTTGAAAGTAAACGTAGATAAGAGGTAAGGTTATGCTTGTGAGTGAGGACAGTCCTCAGTGTGAAGTTAGGTTAGATGGTGAGCAATGGGAACAAGTGTCTGAGTTTAAATATTTAAGGGTATGTGTTGGATGAGAAGGGAACGGATGATGCAGAGTGTAGTAGAAAAAGTTGTGAATTGGCAGGAAGGTGGCGGTTGCAATTAAACTCGTTGGTAATGTAAAAGGTAAGTCTGAGTGCGCTAGGGTCTTTGCATGAGGGTATGTGTTACCTGTGTTTATTGTATAGTAGTTGAGACTATGGTCTGGAATAAGAAGTATAAGATCTAAATTCAATGTGTTCAGATGGACATTCAGATGGGGCGTGCTAGGTGTGAGAAGAATTGAAGATAAAAATGAGGAATGAACGTATTAGAGAGTTGTGTGGTGTGAAGAAAGGGCTAAATGAGATAATAATGACAGCTTTGTTGATATCCAAGGTCATGTGGAAAGGATAATTATGATAGACAGTTGTTAAGCGGATGTATATGGTGAGTGTCAATGGAACCGACCTGCGGAGACCGAAGAAAAAGTGGATTGAGTCAGTAAAGGAATGTCTGCAGGAGAGAAAATGTGAGTTTGGCAAGAGGCGAGAAGAAAGTGCATGATAGGAGAGAATGGCGGGGCGGTTGTAAGGGGTATGGTTGTGGCCTACCCTGGGCCAGGGGATGAACCCTACACTTGACGATTTACCATAGTGAGGATCCGTCGTGGTCCCAATGAAGCTCTAGGGTGCGATTTTTGATTTGCGACGAGTTTCTTACTAGTTAATGGTACAGAGGGGGGTGGTAAGGGGCCTGGGCTTTCTTTTCGAGACTTTTTTCCATATTCTCCTACTGCCTTTTCTTTTCCGATGTATGTAACGCACCCTTACTACCATCTTGGAAAAAAAGGTAGATAAGGAAAGAAATTAAATTTTTTTTTCTTCTCTTCTCGCTAGTCCTTGCGAAATGTTAATGTAACAGAACATTGCACTTTATTAATGTCAGATTAAATTAGATCTATTTAAATTTTAACATTTTTCCCATCATAATGTGTTACAAAAAGAAGTATTCTGTATTGATAAGCATGCTATGCATCAGTGTAAAAGAGAGGCCTTAAAAAGCCTTAATGTATTTTGGTAGCAAAGCTCTTGTTGTTAAATGATTCTAGTGAAACCAGATAGAAGTTAAGCATTTTGAATGTTGTTAAAAGGCTCTCAAAAACGATAGTTTCCAAGAAAGGAATCACAAGGTACCACGAAGCTTTTTAAGTCATAGCTATTAAGATAGAGCAGAAAACGCAACCTCATCAATTGGGGGAATGTTGATCAAGCTTGGATAGTTTCAGTATTAAGCAGTTAGTTTTTCAAAGTCATTGCATGATTTCAAGTTCAAGTGTGTATTAATGTGGCTTTTATTTTCAAATTCGACTATATGAACTGATTGATGTAGCATAGTGTTCAGTAGATTGGTATTTGGCAAGATATTGTTCACCATTTAAAGAGGAGATTCTCTTTGTTTGTCTTTTAAAGCAAACTACCTTAAGATGCTCGAGTATTTTGGAAAATGTTTCATCTTTGGATCACAAATCTTTTGTTACTTTTGTGGTATAATCTGGATTTTAATTAGTGTTGAAAAAGTGTAATTCTAAGGTGAGAACATTCATTGGCACTAACATTGTTTGCAATGGCCCCTCCAAGAAACACTTCTAACTCCACAGGGGTTTTGGATTAAACTAATTCATATTGGAAATTTTAAATTTTGTCAAAATTATATAGATTATGATTTAGGTCGAATAATTGCCATCTAAAACATGTTAAATAGACCAGAAGGAAAATCAAATAGGTTTAGAAAATGGATAATTCTAAAAGGGAGGCTTATAATCAAAGCTTTAATGCTGCATTATAAGTGAAAATTTCAATATGTCCATACCACAGGAACGGAGTAATTGAATTACCAAAAGTGCAGGGGAATTTTTAATTTTTTTATAATCCAGCCCAGTGGCATTTTGGACTTTTTTTGTTTCTTCATTTATGCATTTTAAAAATCCATAAAACTTTGACAACAAAAATTAACCTAAACTGTTTTATACATCACCACTTTTGACTCTTTAGATTCCCCAATATAAATGGGAATTATATCTTACAGCTAAGAGTCTGCTCCGTTTTTTACTGACCAAGATGTTAAATTTGGTATGGCCTAAACCAGTGGTTATCAGAACTCTCTTTGGGCATTACAAATCTAACTCAAGTTTTCTGACCCAAAATGTTAATTAGGTATTGCTAAACCAAGCGGTCATAGAGCTCTCTGGGCATTTACCCCAAAATATATATAGCTATAGAACTTGCAAATTAAAGGAAAAACTAATTCTTTTAAAATTTAAAACATATGGTATATCAATATTTTTGTTGAAATTCGCTAAATCCGAAAATACAAAGAACGCTCCATTCAAAATAGTTCCTTGTTCCATTTGTATTTGAGGGTATGCATGCAAAGCTGAAAAAAATAATTACATTAATCACAGTAAATAAACTGCATGAAATATAAAAATAATAACAGGTAAAATTAAATTCATAATGTGAACATTTTTCTATTTTACAATAAGTTTTTCACTTTATATTTTGAAGAAATGATGTTTCATTCTTAATACAACATCAAAATTAAGACTATTTGATGCAGAGCAATTTCAATGGGTACTGATCCTTTGTTTTTAAGATTGAGCATCGAAAAAGCTCTTGTTTGTAAAATGGTTTTGGAAATGTCAGCATCATTTTTTTTACTTCCTCGTAATACAATTTTGAAAAGACTTCGCAGCTCTTGATATCAAAAAGCTGCGCATGTCTTGTTCTGAAAATTGTGTGATGGATAATGTAAACAATATCGAAAATACCTCTTGTTACGAATATGTGAACTTCAATGACCAAGCAGAAATTAAATGTACAAAATATATATTTGAAAATCAAATTTAGAAAATATTATTGTTCACGAATGAGAATTTATACTAACGGAAAATATGAAATATAAAATAGCCCTCATTCAATACAGTAGTGTATTCAAATATTACCATCTTCGCAATGAATTAATAATTTATTTATGCGTTGATACACTAAACATTTAAAAAAAGTAACTTAAATACGAGATGAATTGTTAATTTAATGTGTAATTGCGACTAAGCCAGTGGAGGCTTGTTAGCTATAGCTACAATTGGTGGAAAATTCCGCAAGAGTCCAAGAAGAGAAGGGCCAAGACACTCCTTAGAAAATGGGAAACTTCCTGCAAGAGAATTGAGAAAAGGAGCACAAGAACCTAAGAAGAATTAAGACCGCAACACAGTAAGAAAAGGAGCATTCAAGAACTTCCTAGAAAAATACGGAAATTCTACAAGAGAGTTGGAGGAGGCAGAAGAGCTCAATAGAAAACTACAAGAGTAGAAGAGCTTCCAATAGAAAATCCAAAGAAACTCCTGCAAGAGTTAGAGAGCAGAAAGAGCTCCCAACATAGAAGAGACTAATAGGAAAAATGCGAGAGTGTTATTTAGAGTGAGGCAGAAGAGCGCTCCCCACAGGAAAATAGTAAAATTCAACAAGAAAGCTGATAGTAGGAGCCTGAGGAATCTAGAGAGGATCATCCGGTGGGAAGTGGTGAGGAAATCTTATTATTTTTATCTAGAATACCCCTAGATAGTAATAAAACGAATCCCTGGATTGTCACTTATTCATTTATACCCAACGTCTTGTGACAGATAGTAGTTCAAGAAGTACATCTGCCAGTGTAACATGCTTCTCTGGCACATTGGCAATTTCACAATTTGGGAATAATTCACACACACTACTCCAGTGAACAATATTGAATCAAGAATTTGGAAAATAGTTGGAAAAAAAAACTTCCTGGGTTTGGTAAAGATGCATATAACTGGATTTTGATGTCATCAAAAGAAAGATCTTCACAATCTTCTAAAAATACAGTTAACTTTGGAGATGCAGTTATTTTGTTTTAGTTAAACTTTGTGACTCCAATACAAAAGCTTAGGTCCAAAGTTCAAATGCTAAAATCTTTTTCCATGTCCAAATTGCCATTGATATATTAAATACTTTGATACTCTAAATCCATGTATGGTGGGGCATCCTTATATGGGTATAACACAGGCAATTCCCAATAAACGTATGTTGTTACGTGTCATAAGAGGCAATGAAAAGAACAGTGGTAACTGGGTTGGTGACTACTACCACTTATTTATCGTCTAGGAATGCTATGCATGCCTCGGACCCGATCGAGACCCCCACCCCCCACCCCCCACCGTAAACAACTTGTATCTTTCGGCCATAATTTTATGGAACGTCTGGTTGCATGAAATGTTAAGAGGAATAAATGGTGAGGGGGAGAGATGACGAAGGTATTTAGAAAAGATAAATTTGATATGCTTGCTGTGACTGAAACAAAAATGAAAGTGAAGAAGACGAGGGATGTGGGGTGAAATGTTTGTGAGCTAGAGTGGAGAGGAGTTGCAATTCTGATGAGTGACCTTGTGGCTCGGATGCTATGATGGAGTTTTGTTTTGTGTGTGAATACTATGATATATGATTAAGTTTTGGCA
>JABUQX010095724.1:30000-32500 GCA_015478945.1 Trachelipus rathkii
AGAGCTCCTTTCAAGGAATAAAAATCTTCTCTAGAAAATTATATAGCACTTCAAAGTTCAGATTGAGTCTCAAGATGTTAAAAAATGGATAAAAAGTCAGTCTTTTAAATGCAACCCAATACTCAGTAGCTTTTTTTAATTCGTAAGTAATTGAAAGCATTTAACGATCTTCTTCTCTTCACCTCAACAAACATCATAGCGTTCCTTCATTATGGTAGTCCATTGATTGGTTGGTCATACTGTTTCTTCCTAATCTAAAACTTAATTCTCATTGGTAGTTCACTTCACAGCCCATTGTCTTATGAAGAATTACCGGTCGGATTTTCTGATTTATTTTATATAGAACAAGTCTACGTGGTTGCATTATATGGCGAAAAACGGTGCGCCAAAATACAAACGTAGGATCAGTCAATAGTCTTTGCAAACCTCCTGCTCTCGTGTTCCTCCTTGTTTGCTTTCGTTTCGAATTTTTTTCAAAGCACTCTAACAATGGCTCTCTATGTTCAAAAACCATATTTACAGTTCGGATGTTAAAATCCATTTTTGTTTTAACAGTCTTTAGAAACCGTCTCCCAATAATTTCATCTAATACAGAGCATCTCTGAGGAGATTCTGAAAAAAAGGTTGAATTAGTGATATTTTCTAAAGAACACTCCAACTTCTGGAATATATATATATATATATATTAGTGATGGGACGATTCCAAATTTCCAGCCGATGCCGATTCCGATACCAGTCAAAAGTGCCGATCCGATACCAGTCAAAATTGCCGATTCCGATTCCGATTCAAATTTTTTTATATACTATATAATATATATATATATAGTATATATATATTAAATATACTATATATATATATATATATATATTATATATACTATTATATATAATATATAATAATATATATATATATATAGTATATATATATATATATATATATATACGTATATATAGTATATATATATATATATATTATATTATATATATATTATATAATATATATATAGTATATATATATATTATATATATATATTATATATATATATATATTATTTGCCTAATTTTGCCTAAATCAAACTAATTTTAAGATATTTAAAAACCTAAATTAATAGTTTAGAATTCTCTATATATTATCTATTGCTAAAGATAATTAGTAATTACCCCTTTTTTATTTATTTAACCACTGAAAAAATAATAGCAATATTTAGAAATCTTACAATAAGTGAACAATTTTTTCTTTTTGTTTGTTTAAAAAAAAATTCCTTCTTTAATTTACTAAAAGAAAGATCTTGAAGCAATTATCCAACTTATTATTTGTAGTTAAATCATGACTCTTAAGTTTTAGTGCAAAAACATTAACATTTCTCTGCCGTTTTCTGAAAGTGCATCAGCCGAATTTTTTAGAAGAATAAATTGATCCTCCAATTCTGAGGAGTCTTCACTTCCACGGAAAAGGGGACGAGCTTGAATATTTTCTCGGCAAGGACACCCAAATTGCTGAAAGGTTTCCTTTATCGATGACCCACCTTGGTAAGGGGACTTTCCGAATTTTTTAATAAAGTTTCATATTTTTATATTGGCTGATTTCTACTTTATAACATCTTCAAATTTTTTTCCAAAATATATGTGTCTTTCTCCTTGGGAATGAGTTTCTTTGCTGTTTTTAAAGTCTTTTTCTCTTTAAAATTCGAAAAACAGCTTTCAAAACTGAAGTTAAAACTATTATCTTCAGTATCACTTTTTTTCGCCCCATTCTGTTGATAAATGAGAAAAATCTGAAAATTGGTTTAAAGTAGTGGAAACTGTTTTCCTTTCCTTTATACAACATATATGTTCGCACATCCATTGCTTAAGAATATCTTCCACTTTAATATTGTTATAATCTTCCTCAAGGAATGTAATTTTAAAGCGTGGGTCAAGAAAGGTAATAAGCACAAGATTCTTATCAGTAAAGCAAATGCTGAATCTATTTTTTCACTGACTTTTTCACATGCTGATACTTGTAAGCCCAAGTCCCTCAACTAGTTCTTTCTCTTACTCTTTCAAAAATAAATGCAAATCATTTTCATATTTGGGTTTATTGCCGATGCCATTGATCCTTGAGAAGAATCTGAAGATTGGGTTAAAGTAGTGGAAACTGTTTTTCCCTTTCTTTATACAAGCTATATCTTCGCATATTCACATTGCTTAAGAATATCTCCTTTTTATAAATGTATATGATCATCCTCAAGGATGGTAATTTAAAAGCGTGGATCAAGATAGGTAGGAAACACAAGATTCTTATCAGTAAAGTAAATGCTTGAATCTATTTTTTACTGAATTTTTCCATGCTGATACTGTAGACCCAAGTCCTCAAATAGTTATTTTTTTTCTGACTCTTTTTAAAAAAAAAATGCCAATCATTTTCATATTTGGGATTTATTGCGGATGCCATTGATTCCTTGTGGCTCAGTAAATTTGTAAAAAAAATAAAAATTTTTAAGTATTTTTAGCATTTTTC